>BLQM01000121.1:10905-47182 GCA_012489335.1 Triparma laevis f. inornata
AACATCGTATTGTCCATGCCCTCAACGATCGTAGGCGACACCCTCCCCCCCATGGCACAATTTTCCGCAGTTCTTGAAAAAGTTCCTGAATCAGTGCCTCTTCCTGACCTTCCTTTCTGTTCCTCATGCACATGCTCGTGCTCGTCATTGTCTTTACCGTCCTCGAATCCTCGAACAAGTGGAGCCAAAAATATCAAAGGCTCTTCCACGCCTGTACCATCCCCCCCTTCGTTCTCTTGTTGGAATAGCGGGGATTTCGAGGCGGATTTTGGAACGCTTTCCGACATCCTGGCCAGCTGTGCCTATGCGGAGAGATAAGGCTTCTGCTATCCTGTGGCTAAAATATACTAACAAGCGAACGAACAAGAAGATCGATAAGGATGAGCAACGTTAAAAGAAGCTAAGCTCTCGGGCAGAATCAGCCAGGAATGCTTTGCACGTTAGTCTGTCTCGTGAGCCTGCTGTGTGCGTTTCCAGAGCAAAAGCCTAAATCGCTCTCCCATACATTTTTCATTGGTTCTTCTCTCTTCGCACACGAACTTCAAATTCAGCCTTACCACCGCCAGGCCGTACCATAAAAGCTACACTCCACCCCCCCCTACCCCCTTACCCCCTCAAATCAGCTAAATCAGACAACACACCCGGCTCCCAACTGACTTTCCTTCCCCAGTTAATATAAGCAATGGTCGCCTCCAAGAAGTCCTCCAAACGTGGCAACCCCGTTGCCACTCCCGAGACCTCCGCCGAGTCCAAGATAACGATGATGATATCGTCGAGTCAGAAGTTGTACGCTAAAGGAGATTACAAAGACGCGTTGAGCATGTGCGAGGCAGGTAAGCAGCAGCAGGGCGCACTAGACGGACAAGGAGTGCCGGCAGAGGACCCGATACCGTGCAGCCGCTCATTCGAGCTCAAGCAGAAGGCCGAGGACACGACCTTGCAGCTCTCGAGCGCCTCAGCGTTCAGTTACGAGCTCAAGAACAAGCTCGAGGACGTCACAGACGCAGCTCGAGACTGGAGAGCGAGCCTGCAACGCCGCAAGGAACGCCGCCGACGAGGCAAAACAGAAAGTCTGAGACCTTGTGCAGCCGCTGATACAGCCGCTGCAATGCACGCCCCTCCCACCCCACTCTAACCCCGTCACCCCCCCCCCCCCCACCCCCCCACAGTCTACGTTGCCGACGCCTACAGAGTCGACAACCTCCTCCTCCTCGGCGCCCTCCACTTCCAACTCCGCAACCTCTCCGAATCAATCTTTTACAACCAACAATGCATCCGCGTCGACCCCAACTTCGCCGAAGCCTACTCCAACCTTGGCAACTCGTTGAAGGAGCTCGGCGATATTAACGGCGCCATTCAATTTTATTTAAAAGCTATTAAAATAAAACCCCGCTTCCCAGACGCTTACAACAACCTAGCGTCTAGTCAGATGCAGCTGGGGAATACTGAGGAGGCTATTAGCACGTTTCAGATGGCGTTGACTTTGAATCCGAGGTTGGTTGACGCGCATTCGAATTTGGGGAATTTGTTTAAGGCGCAGGGGAGGTTGGAGGAGGCGAAGAAGAGCTATTTGGAGGCTATCAGGTAAGAAAGTGGCGAACTGGGAGCGTCTTCTGAGCTAAAGTCTTACTTATATTTCTAACATGTCAAACTCGAACCCATTTTCACCCACGCAGAATCCGACCGGATTTCGCCATCGCCTGGTCCAATCTTGCCGGAGTCTTCAACACAATGGGCGAACGCCAGACCGCCATAGAGTATTACAAGGAGGCTATTCGCCTCTGTCCTGAGTTTGCGGACGCTCATAGTAACCTCGGGAACGTTTTGAAGGAGGAAGGTGAGCCCCCATTTTTGAACCGAGCGCGTGCGAATTGACAGGGTTACGCAGCCGCCCTCAAGCAACCCGTGGCTGGGGTGGCACGTACTCAGCGGCGGCTAGCGGCGGCTCCACCATCCACAGCGACTGTTGATGACACTTGGTCGACCGATAGTCCGTGGCTCCGGTTCGCTCCGGTTCGCTCTGTTGCAAGGATCCTAATAATAATCCTAATAATAATCCTAATAATATCCACTCCTTAACGCTCGCTACGCTCGCTAGGCCAAGTAACCGGAAACTCCTCCATGGTCGAAGAAGCCCTAAACGAATACAACTACGCCGTAAAGCTCCGCCCCGATTTCGCCATCGCCCATGGCAACCTCGCCTCCTGCTACTACGACCAGGGCAAGCTCGACCTCGCCGTCTCCACCTTCAAATACGCCATCCAGCTCGAACCTAACTTCCCTGACGCTTACAACAATTTGGGGAATACGTATAGGGAGATGGGGAGGTTGGAGGAGGCTATTAACTGTTATCGTACTACTTTGAGGTTGAAGCCGGACCACCCGCATGCTTATAATAATTTGGGGAATGCGATGAAGGATAAGGGATTGATTAAGGAGGCTATTCACTGTTACGTCACGGCTGCTAGGCTCATGCCGAGGTGAGTGTAGGAGCGCTGAGAAGCGACGAGAAGCGACTCAAACACAATTCTAAACAGAATTCTCTTCTAACACAACACACTCGCTACGCTCGCACTACGCTCGCCAGGTTCGCCGCCGCGCACTCCAACCTCGGCTCAATCCTCAAGGAGCAGGGCAAGCTGGACCAGTCCCTCGCCCACTACCAGGAGGCGATCAACATCGACCCCATGTTCGCTGACGCGTACGCCAATATGGGCAACGTTTACAAGGACATGTACCAGCTGACCAAGGCCATCCAGTGCTACTCCACCGCCATCAAAATGAAGAAGGACTTCGCGGAGGCGTACGCGAATCTCGGAAGCGCTTACCGGGACGCTGGGCAGCTTTTGGACTCGATCACTTGCTTCCAGAAGGCTTTGGATCTTAACGGAGACATGCCGGAGGCGTTTGCGAACCTCGTTCACGTTCTCTCCTACACGTGCGACTGGTCTGATCGTGCGGTCAACCACAACAAGCTCCAACAAATGGTGGCGAAGCAGATGCAAGAGAGCACCGAGAACTTGGTGGTCCCGTGTATCCAGCCCTTCCACGCCTTGTGCTACAACCTCAGCCCGAAAGAGCTGAAGGATATTGCCACGCTCTACGCGGACAAGGCGAAGCTCAACGTGAGTTTGTTGGAGATCCCCTCGTTCCACATGCACCACAGGGCGTCCGGCGCAAGAATAAGAATCGGTTACGTGAGCTCCGACTTCGGAAACCACCCCTGCTCGCACCTAATGCAGTCCTCCTTCGGAATGCACAACAGGGAGCAGTTTGAGGTGTTCTGCTACGCTCTGAACCAGGACGATAGGTCCTCGTGGCGGCAGAAGATCCAGGACGAGGTCGAGCACTTCAAAGACGTCTCCGCGCTCCAGGCCGGGGACCTCGCCACCCTCATCCACTCCGACGGTATCCACGTGCTCATTAACTTGAACGGGTACACCAAGGGCAGCAAGAACGAGGTACGAAGTCGCAAGGAGCGAAGCGACGAGCTGGGAATGCGACATTCGTGGTCGTAATTTAGCTACGCCGGTATCTTTAGTCTAAACACGCAAGCTTCTTTCTTCGCTACGCAATTCTAATCCGTTAACACCAATCTTCGTGCGACTCGCTTCGCTCGTCGCAGGTCTTCAGCCTCCAGCCCTCTCCCATCCAGATCGGCCTTGGCGGCTACCTCGGCACCTCGGGGGCCGACTACATGCAGTACATGGTCTCCGATCATCATTGCGTTCCTGCGCAGAACCACGAGAACTTCAGCGAGCACCTGATATTGATGCCCCATTCCATGGTCGTCAACGACCACAAGCAGACTAGCAGGTGAGACGCTTAACTGCGAGGACGAAGCCCAGTGAGGAGCGAAGCGACAAGGATGTGGAGCGAGAGCGTAGCGAAGAGCACTAGGAACGTTCTATTATACTAACTCGTCGCTTCGCTCATCGGACTTCGTCCTCGGCTCCTCACTACGCTCGTCGCAGGTTCGCGTTGGAGAAGTGCGAGGACGTCAGCCGCGGCCAGTACGGCTTGAGTGACGACTCTTTCGTCTACGCTTGCTTCAACCAGGGTTACAAGATCACCCCGGAGGTGTTCGCCATCTGGTGTGGTATTTTGAAGGAGGTAAGAATCTGCGAGGAGCGAAGCGACGAGCCACGACCCCGATATTTAAGCGAGGAATCCAACTGCGCTGGTAGCATTAGAAGACTACATGCTTAAGCCGCTTTCGTTGATTCTCATTTCTAACTCGTTATCATCAATCTTCATGTGACTCGCTACGCTCGTCGCAGGTCGACAACGCCGTGCTTTGGCTCCTCCGCTTCCCCCCCGCCTCCGAGGACAACCTCCTCGCAGAGGTATCCAAACTCGGCATCGACACCTCGCGAATAATCTTCAGCGATGTCGCCCCCAAGGAAGAGCACATAAAACGCTGCCAGCTTCCCGATCTCTTCCTCGACACCGAGTTCTGCGGAGTGACCACCTCCTGCGACATCCTCTGGAGCGGCACCCCCATGATCAGCAAACTGGGCGAGAACATCCACAACCGCGTCGGAGGTAGTTTGCTATCTAGCTGCGGCTTGAAAGAGCTCGTCGTCGAGACCTGGGAGGACTACAAGAACTTGGCTGTGAAGGTGAGGCACTGCGAGGAGCGAAGCGACGAGCATTAAGAACATTAAGAACATTAAGAACATTATAAACTAACTCGTCGCTTCGCTCCTCGGCTCGCTACGCTCGTCGCAGCTCGCCATGGACGACCAAACGTTGCTAGCTCACCGCTTCAACCTCGAAATGGCCAGGGAAACTTGCGAGCTGTTCGACACGCAGAAGTGGGTGTACAACTTGGAGCACGGGATTTTGCAGATTGTGCACGGATACGAGAAGGGCCACCCCAACAAGGACGTTGTTTGCGATTTTACTTACAAGAAGAGTAGAAGTCCGAGTTTGAAGTGAGCACGGAGTGAGCACGAAGTGAGGAGGAGATGGATGGGGTTGGGGGTAGGGTGGAATTGACGTAAAGTAGTGTAAACATGTTTTGATTATGAATGAAGTGAGGTTATTATTTATTATTGTTATTTATTTTCCCAAGTGTGTGTTGATTCTCGATTCCACTGTTGTTAAAAGCCCTTCGGCAATTGATGCGCCAAAACCTCTGCGACGAGCGTAGCGAGTCGCATAAAGATTTATGTTAACGAGTAAGAATTACGTCGCAGTGATAGGGGCGTCGGTGTTGACACTGAAGCTAACAGCGCGGTTGACTTTTGAGCGCAATTGTCGTATTACAGGCGAGGAGCGAAGCGACGAGTTCATAGGCAACTCATTCTCTACTTTACTCGTTGCTTCGCTCTGAGCTCATAGACAACGTTTTCTCTACTTTATTCGTCGCTTCGTTCCTCACGGAGCCTCATTTTGAGCGCAATTGTCGTATTCCCAGCTCGTCGCTTCGCTCCTCACAATTCCTCACCTACTCAAACCTCCTCCCGCCGCCTGCTCAATCACCTCTCTTATGGAAGGCTTCTGTTTCAACTCCGTAATCTTAACACCCTTCCCATACCTCCCCCTCACAAAGCCCTCCATGTCATCGTACAGAGAATCCGCAAGCCCGAATTCAACCGCTTTCTTGCCAGTGTACACGCTACCGTCGAAGAGAGCCAGATCGGAGTTTTTAGGGGGACCGTGAAACAGGCCGAATGTTAAATTTTTTAAGATCGTACTCGTCACGCTGTAGCCCTTTTCGCCCTTGACGGAGCACTGGTACTCGGCGGCAGCGTCGTGCTTCAGTTTGTCACCGCGTCCGGAAATCACCTTGGCCATGAAGTCCTCGTGTAGTTCATTTAGGATGGCTGTTTTTTGTGCGATCGCCTCGAAATTCTTCGGAGCTAGCGGAGAATCGCCAACTTCGACGAGCGGCGAGCACGAGCGCAGCGAGCGTGTTAGTGGTGGAGATAGCGTAAACGAGGAGTGGAGCGTCGAGCTGAAATACCACAAATACCTATATCGTCGCTTCGCTCCTCGCTACCGCTCAACTCATGGAGCCTCGTCACGAACGGAACTAACGCACAACCAGCTCGTCGCTTCGCTCCTCGCGACTTCTCACCCTTGCTCCTCCCTGCGGTCATGGTCCTGTCCTCGATGCCGTACTTCTTCATCAATTCAACCAAGCCCACGTTCGGAGACACGACGCCAATACTACCGATGATGGTTGACGGCAGCACCAAAATCTCATCGCACGCAGACGCGATGTAGTACCCTCCGCTAGCGCAGACGTCGGTGCAGAAAGCGAGGACGGGAGGAGCGTCCGGGTACTTCTTCCTCAGGTGGACGAGGCGAGAGTGAAGGAGGGAAGACTGCGCTGGAGATCCTCCCGGGCTGTCGATTTCGAGGCAGACCGCGACGGCGTTTTTCGCTTTGAAGCATTTCTCGAGCTGCGAACCGAAGTTCTGAAGGTTCAGCGGTTTGGAGCCTTGTAGTGATCCGCCCTGAGCGGCGAGCGAACAAGCAGTGAGAGAAGCTAGCTATGTTAGACGCGAGCGTGGCGCTGAGCGAAGCGGTGAGTTACGTCGTCATCACTTCGTTCCTCAGCTGCGAAACGAAAAGTCGTACATAGTCACTTCATTCCTCGTTTTTCCTCGTCATACATACATCGTCACGTTCGCTCCTCTTAGTTTCTTACCTTGCCTCCACTGATCGGCCCACTGAGCCGAAGGAAGACAGCCTTGGGAGTGGATGAATTTTGTTCAGCCTGTCGCTCGGCGTAGTTGGAGAAGCCGTAATAAATTCCGCCGCCAAAGACCGATCCGAGGGCGGTGTAGCGGAGTTTCGTTAGGTTGTTGACGCTCATTATTATCTGCGAGGCGGGTTGACGGGGTTAGGTTGTTAAAATCGAGGGCAAAGTTGAGCTGGGCGCAGCTGCGAGACGAGGCGGAGGATCGACGGGAGCAGAAGGCTTTCGGATTCGAGTTGGAGAACCACGAGGACGAGGGACAGATCGGTGGAGAGTTACCTTGACTATATCATGCTCGCGGCATACACCAGCTGCATCGTACTGCTGGGGCAACTCTTGCTGGATTCGTTCTACTGTGGGCTGCGCCCGAAGGATGCTAAAGGGCGAAATCCTTGCGACGAGGATCGAAGTCTCCAAATTTGATTCCCTCGACCGCTCAACAGGAATATGAAGCTACCTAGCGAGCTTCAGTGAAATCACTTCCCCCCCACCACGCCCGCACCCAATTTCCTTCACGTACTCCTGAATGGGCCTCAAGTCAGCAAACAGGAGGCCCTTGAAAGCGATGTTGGAAAACGAACGTTTCAAATCGATTTTTATTAGCATAATTTTCAATCAATCAGAACTCAACAAACACGTAAGGCCCTGAAATCGATGCGAGCGATTCTTAAGAGCTATAACGATTCCACGGCCCCAGAACTGCCAATTCTAGCATTTGCGTCGGTGTTGGTTGCGAAAATGGTTCATCGAGTTTCTCTTTCGAAAGAGCAAAGGCGGCGGCATTTTTTCAGCGTCAATTTTGCTGAACATAGATACCGAAGACGTCTCTCGTTGCAACACAGCGCCGTTACTATATCCAAAAAATCCGTATCTAAACGGAATAACACACCACTTGCGTAGAAGTCTCTTAAAAATCACTCAAAAGAGCCCCCCCATATTCGCCTCCGATCTCCCCTTCTAACTCCTCCCCTCCCACCCTCCCTCGCCGCTCCCGCCTCCTACCCCCATCAGCAACCATGGCTCGATCCAAGACCAGTACCGTCGGCAAGGCCCGCAAGAAAAAGAGCGTCCCTCAGAAGCGCAGGGTCCCCACCGATGATGATGAGTAAGTGTGGGGGGTTGGGGGGATGAGTTTGTGCTGCCATTTATGTCCCATTCGTGAACCATACGACGTGGAAAACACTCTAACCTCGTCCACGTTCCGCGTAACTCGCACCCCGCAGATACATGGAAGGAGGCCGCTACACCGTCTCCGGCCAATTCCAGAAGAAGCAGCGCATGATGCCCGGAGGTGAGGAACTGCGAGGACGAAGCCCAGTGAGGAGCGAAGCGACGAGGATGCGTCGCTCTCACTCCTCGCATTAAGAACATTCAACTAACTCGTCGCCTCGCTCGCCGCTCCCCCCTCCCCCCGTCGCAGAGAACGCCCTCAAGGAAATCCGCAAATACCAGAAAGCCACCGACCTCCTGATCCGCAAGCTCCCCTTCGCCCGCCTCGTCAAGGAAATCCAGACCACCATCACCACCTCCGAATTCCGCTGGCAGGCCGCCGCCTGCCTCGCCCTGCAGGAGGCAGCGGAGGCCCACCTCGTCGGCCTCTTCGAGGACTCCAACCTCTGCGCTATTCACGGAGGAAGGATCACGCTTCAGGTCAAGGACATGCAGCTCGCGAGACGGATCCGTGGACAGCAGAGGGAGTAAGGGGGAGTGGAACTTTTGGTGGAGGGGTGAGAGGGGGACTATGGGATTTTGTTTTATGTATGCGGTGGGGAATTTGGGAGGGAAAACGAGTTAGGATCGATGTAAGAATAGGGGTTTCGAAATATAACGAATCTTTGGACGTCTTAAGCGACGTGAAAATAATAATATCCAAGGAGGAGAAAACGAGACGACAATAACTGTAAAATAATAAGCGAGAAATCGCGCTCGACCTTAGCTTTAAATTCAAAATCTTCATCATTAATTTCATTCATACATATATATATATTACCTTCAATCAGTCATGAAAATATTCCTCGTACCCTTCCTCTCATTCCTCGCCCTCGCCTCTTCCAAACTCTCAAATTCCTCCTCTGTTATCTCAAAATCCCTAAAATTAACCTCCGCCGTTTTTGCATTCCTGCACCCAACCAACGGCACTAAACCCTTTTTCCTAACCCACGCAATCGCCACATTCTCTACCTCAACTCCCCTCTCCTCCGCGATCCCCTTCAAAGTCTCCCTCAAGTGTTTATAACCTTTATCATTCTCAATACTCTCAAAAAGGCGCTTCCTCACCCCGCTCCTCGTCCTCCTCTCCCCCACCAACAACCCCAACCCAAGCGGAGAATATCCAAATGTCGTAACCCCAATATCCCTCGCAACCTGCGACAAGCGAAGCGAGTCACATGAAGATTGACGTGTAAACGAGGTTAGAAATTTGCATAGCGAATTACAAGGAGGCTTGCGCGTTTAGCCTAAAGCTACCAGCGTAGAAAAATTACAACCGTAATTATCGTATTCCCAGGCTCGTCGCGTTCGCTCCACGCAGCTTCTCACCTCAACCGCTTTCTCCACATCCCTCTCAAAATCGACCACCAAACTACACTGAATCTGATTACACGCAATCGGTACGTTATTCTTCTGAAAGTATTCCCCCGCTTTAAGTAATTCGTTAGCGCCTAAATTCGAGAAGCCTATCTCAGTGCATAACCCTGTTTCGTAGGATTTTAAAAGGGATGTGTAGAGGGTTTGCACTTGGAAGGGGAGGTATTTTTGAGGAGACCAATGGATACTTGGTATGAATATAGAGTCAGTTGAATCATGAATTAACTTGGAGTGTGATGCTTGTATTTTTGAGTAATAACTTTCACTTGTTAGTAGCCATGGGTAGGGAGCTATTTTAGCTATGAATATAGCTTTATTCGAGTCCTGCGACACGAGCGGCGAGCGAGGCGAGCAGAGGAGGGAATGGGGGAGTTAGTTTAGATTTTCTTAATGCGAGGATCAAGAGTGATACATCCGAGGAGCGAGAGTGACGCATCCAAGGAAACGTTCGCGAGTTCTATTAATCGATCCTTCGTAATATCGTCGCTCCGCTCCTCGTCGCTCGAGCTCTACATCCTTGTCGCGTTCGCTCCTCGTTGTCGTCGTTCACTCCTCTTCTCGCTACCGCTCTTCTCACCTCGTCGCCATGTTCGTTCCTGTAACTATCTTCGCACGTTCGAAGAAGACGTTCAGCGTTGCCCTCTAGTTCCCCTGTTCCGTAACTGTCTCCGGTGTCGAAAACGTTCACTCCCATCTGGCGAGAACGTTTGTAGGCTTGGAGGATTGGAGCGTCGTCGGTTTTTGAGGAGTAGGAATAGAGGAGCTTGTTGCCCCATGACCAGGTGCCGAGGGCGGCGGGGTTGGAGAGGACGTGGGAGGATTGGCCTAGTTGTGGGCCTAGTTTCGTTGGAGCATTTGGAGCATTTAGACCCACATTTAGACCCACATTTAGGAAGAAGAAGAGGAGCTTGAAGAGGAGGAGGATTAGGGTGCTACGCATGCAACCTGCGAGTGTTTATGTTGTTTATGTGGGGGGTCGTGGGGTCGAGGTTGTGTGAGAAAAAGCCGTTGATCATCCAAACTTTCGTCAATCGAATTGACAATCGAATTGACATCGTATCTCGTCCACTCCCTCCCATCGTCTTAAAAACACTTCAGACCTATCGATCACAAACTCATTCCGCATTTTTTTAGGCTTGATGAACCATTCGGATTTTGCATGGAGTAATTTTCCTCATTAGTGTTTTTAAAGGCAAGGGGCAAGCGGGAAGGGCAGGAGGAGCGAGCCAAATGGAGCACGTGCGGCCGCGACTGGCGCTTAGAATGGCATGGCTAGATTTCTTTTCACACGAAATTCCAGCTGTACAGATTGTGATAAAATCACAACATTGATGAGCTACCCACGCAGTGTGAACGACGGACCTCAATATTGACTACAGGAGATTTTATCAGGATCTCAAAGTGGTCAAAATTCTTGGATTTTCACCCCCATCCTGCATCTCTCCTGCTTCTCCTCGCGTCGTAGACCACTCAAAAGCCCTTCCACGTGCATTTTACGCATATTCTACACACACACGTATCACATACGACTCCCCAATCCTCGAAATAAACTCCCCAGCCTCCATCCAAAAACCCAACGACGCCGATCCCGCACGCAAATCATGAGCGACTCCTCCAGCCCGTCCGTATGGCAATACGACCTCCTCCAGCTCAACCAGTTCTTATTGAAAACAACGCCCGTGACCCTCGCGGACCGTTACCTGTGTAAACAAACGCTCAAGCCAGCCGCCACAATGCTCGAGACGGACATGGACTCCGACGACGAGGACGATACCTCCCCCGACCCCGCCACCACCGCCCTCAACTCCCAGATCCAATCAGCCAGCGACACTATGACAGACTCCACTGTCGCCGAGAGAATCTGCGCGGCCGTTCAGTCCGCTTGCTCGTCCTCCAACGCTACGCGCGACGCCTGCGGGATCATGAACGTCTACCAAGTTCAGCAGCAAACCTCCACCACAACAACCCCACTCCCAGGCTCCATACTCTCCCGATGCAACCTCAACGGCATCGTGAACGCTTGCCTAGGCATCGAAACTCCAGGCGGCGTCGTGTCCTTTCGCGACTCGAGCATTATTAAATCATCGAAGACGGACTCAGAAACCAAAACGGACAAGAACCTAATAATCCCCCGCAGAGTCCAAGAAGTAGGTGAGAAGCTGTCTCGTAGCTCATCTCCTCGCTGTAAACGTGTTGATTCCGTTCGTTATTATCCGGCGCTGGTAGCTCCAGTCTATATATCTCCGCCACTAGACCGTGTCCGTAATTCTAACTAAAAATCTCCACGTCGTCTCCAGCTCGAATAATCCGCAAAACCCTCGCAACCCAAACCGAGATCGACCAGCTCCGAACGACCCCAGAGAGGATCCGCGAAATGGTCTGCCCCTCCTTTGATATGGAAACCATCAAGCATCTCCAAGAACGCATCTACGAGCGCACTGGCGGTTCCGCCAGAATGCTCGACTACGAAGGTGAGATTCTGCGAGGAGCGAAGCGACGAGATGAGAATACGAAAATTACGGTCGCAATTCGCCTGCGCCAGTAGCTTCAGTTTTGGTGTCGATGCCACGATCACCGCTACGTAATTCTAACTCATTAACGCCAATCTTCTTGCGACTCGCTACTCTCGTCTCAGAAATCGACGAACCCCAAGTCTCCAAAAAAATCCCCGCAGGCCTAGCAGGCGACCCTAATAACATCCAAGGCGCGCAGAAATGCAAGCACTGCGAGGAAAATGTCGTGTCGTCTTTTAGAGCTGCTAGGTACGAAGAAGCGAGGAGCAAAGCGACGAGCTGGGAATGAGATAATCACGGTCGTAGTTCATCTGCGCTAGTAGCTTTAGTCTAAACGTACTGGCCGTTTTCACCCTCACCCAATTCTAACTCATTTACCGCCAATCATTCGTGCTCCTCGCTACGCTCGTCTTAGAAATGACGAGGAAAGGTTCACGGAGCTTTTCACGCAGAAGAGAGATAAATGGAGGAAGATACACGGGGAAGTCAAGAAGTGGTGTTTAGCCAGGTGGGCCGAGTGGGACATTAAGTACAAAGGTACTTGGTTCACCCCTGACATCATCGCTAAAGGTAAGACGCAGCGAGGAGCGAAGCGACGAGCTGTGAATGGGAGGATTACGGGAGTAACAATGAGGCGGAGCAACGTGGCTTTAGTCTAAATGCTCAAGTCGCTTGAGTCTCCATGCGGAGCGAAGCGACGAGTAACGTAGAGAACGGGTTGTCCATGATTTCGAAGCGTAGAGTACACATTGTCTATGAACTCGTCGTCGTTTCGCTCCTCGTTGGGAATACGATAATTTAAGGGAGCAACAATGCGAAGCGACGTAGCTTTAGTCTAAACGCTCAAGCCGCTTTTGTCGCCACCTACTTCTAACACGACTCGCTTCGCTCGCCGCTCCTCGCTTCGCTCGTCGCAGTACCTGATGAATGTATTCCTCAAGCATATTACGAGAGGTTAGGTGGTTCAAACCGTCCCCGTACCTTACCAGGAGGTTCATTAGGTAGCACCTTCAAACACGATGCAAAACAAGGTGATTTAGTCTGCCAAGATTGTGGAGTTGTTGTGAGGGAGAATATGGTACATGAGGTGAGAACCTGAGAGTCGCGACGAACTAATAATGCGCCGTTTTGCCGTTATAGACGAACTGTGCTCGTAGCTAACGTCAGTTAATACTTCAGCATCGCTTTCTTCGCCACTCGTTTCTAACACGGCTCGCTTCGCTCACCGCTCCTCGCTTCGCTTGTCGCAGGGTGAGGAGTTCCGTAATTTTTCGGATAAAGCTAATAGGAACCATCATAATGGGATGACGAATCCGTTGTTGAGTGTGGCTTACAATTTGGGGACGAGTTTTGGGGGGAGCGCTTTTGGGGTTGTGGGGAATTATGGGGCTGGAGCGGCGGGGTGGGGGGGAGGGTCGAAGGAGAAACTACTTAAGAAGCAGGATAGTCAAATTCAACTAAACCTCTCGCAGTACGGGAAGAAGGAGAAGGTACGAAGTCGCGAGGAGCGAAGCGACGAGCTGGGAATGGGAGGATTACGGGAGTAACAATTAGGCGGAGCGACGTAGCTTTAGTCTAAACGCTCAGGGCGTTTTAATCGCTACATAATTCTAACTCGTCGTCGCTTCGCTCCTCCGCTCCTCGCTACGCTCGTCGCAGGCTACTCGAACGGGGTACAAGGACAAGCAGAAGCTGGAGGCCTTCGCGATGATGAGGGGAACTTGCAACGCTTTGAACCTCAATAACGCGCTCAGCAAGAAGGCTGAACATCTGTTTTCGGATTTTAGGGACGACCGTGAGCTTCTGCAGGATTTCGAAGGTGAAGAACTGCGAGGAGTGAAGCGATGAGCTGGGAATACGACAATTAAGGTCATAGTGAGGCTCCACGAGGAGCGAAGCGACGAGTAAAGTAGAGAACGCGATGTCTATGGACGAGGACTCATGGTCTATGAACTTGTTGTTTCGCTCCTCGTCAAGTAGAGAACGCACTGTCTTGAACTCGTCGCTTCGCTCCTCGCCGGAAATACGACAATTAAGGTCATAGTTCGTCACGCTAGTAGCTTTAGTCTAAACGCTTAAGCCACTTTCATTGCTACGTGGTTCTAACCCGTTAACGTAATTTTTCATGCGACTCGCTACGCTCGTCGCAGGCATAGTAGCAGCTTGCCTGATCGAAGCGTTCAACCACACGAGCTTGGCTGGGCAGAAAACGCTTCAGAACACCGCAGGCGATCAGGAACAACGAGACGAAGACGAAAGGGAGAAGGTACTCAGCCAGAAGGCGTTGAGGAAAATGGAGCTTCACACGACGATGGACGAGACGGATAAGGTTAAAGCCCTACCCTCTAAGAAGGAGGATGATAAGGATCTCCTTAAGAAGCCGATGGCGGATTGGAACATGGACGATGTGGAGAACTGGCTCACGAACGCGGCGGGGAGCATTGCAGAGGCACAGTTCGAGTTGCAAGGTACGAAGGAGCGAGGACGAAGCCCAGCGAGGAGCGTAGTGACGAGCTGGGAATGCATTTATCGGCTCGTATTTGTCAACCGCTCCGTATTTGTTCTTGATTTTCTTCAATGCGTTAATTGGCTCGCTTCGCTCGCCGCTCGTCACGACACTAAAATCATGTTATACTAACTTTCCCCTCCCCTCCCTGGCTCGCTTCGCTCCTCGGTTCGCTTCGCTCGTTCGCTCGCCGCTCGCGCAGGCACCAAGAAGGCCGTCCTCTCCGGGACGAAGGAGGAGATGGAGGAGCTCATGGGCGAAAGCTGCATGAAACTAATCGAACATTTATCAGCGGAGTGCGACAAGACCCAATCCACCTCCACAAACACAAAAGCCTACAGCAGCTTCTCGGTGAAGACCAAGAGGGCCTCGGACGGCATGGGAAGCCTGGGAATGAAATGGCAGGGCAAGGATGAGCGGGGAAGCGGCGGAGCCGGCGGAGTCGGCAACAGCGGCCGCAACACCGTCACCGGAAAGAAGAGCGGAGAGAAAAAGGGCCGCACCCCCGGCCAAGTCTTCCTGCTCCTCACCGCTATGAAGTTCTCACGCATCATCACCGGGGAAGCCAAGGCGGAGGCGAGGGGACAGCTCATACACGCCTTTATGAAGACTACGCAGGAGCAGCAGAATCTCAACAAGAGGAAGAGGAAGGGGGAGGAGAACGCACAGAGGAGGCTCAAGCAGATGATTAGGAAGCCTCATCTCAACATGAATCCGTAGGTAAAATAACGATAGTGTTTAGATTATGAAACTTCCAATCTTTTTTTCGTAAAATAAAGATAGTGTGTTTGAATATAAAACTCCCGCAACTTCTCTACACTTTTAACCCTCTAGCCCCTTCATCTTTTGCCTCATGATAACCTTAAACTTTTTCACCACTTGCTTCGACGTATAATTGTCCTCAGTGAAAGTTTCAGCGACATCGCTAAACAGACTAGCCAAGACTGTCTTGACCTCTTCCCCCCCTCCCGCGCCACCCCCTCCCCCTTCACCCTCCACTACCTTCTCCACGATCTTCTCCACCTCGACTATCTTCTCTACCTCGACTATCTTCTCCACCTCGACGATCTTCTCCACCTCCACGATCTTCTCCACCTCCACGATCTTCTCCACTTCCTTCTCCACCTCCACGATCTTCTCGACCTCCTTCACTTCAGCGTCTTTCACTTCGGCCTTGGCGTTCTGGTACGCGACGGTCGCCTCGTCCAGCTTGATCATCAGATCCTCCTCCTTCCGATCGAATCCTTCTTTTTGCGCTTCAATCACCTTCTGCAGGTCCTCCACCTCTCTCTTCATCGCGGCGATTTTCTCCTCATACTCTTTTTTGCTCGACTCCGCCGCGTCACCCTCTGCACCCTGTTTGCCCCGCAAACTCTCCAGCTCCTTCTCCAACCCCTTGGTCCTCTCCATTTCTCCGGCCTCGTTCTCCATTCGCGCCATTTGCTTCTCCATCAAAGCACTCTTCTCCATCAACAGGTTGTTGTTCTTGTCGCTCAAATCGGCGACCTTACTGACCATGCCCGTAAGCTGCTGTTTTGTCTCGGCGAGTTGTGCCGTCGTGCTGCGGTGATTTTGCACGAATGCGGTCAAATTCGAGAGCAGCGCCTCGTCGTCAGGTGGCGCCCCTCCGCCCCCCCCTCCGTAGACTCCGCCGTTCATGCCAGGAGAGCCCATCATTTTCATATTGTTCATAGGACTCCCCATCCCCATCTGCTGCTGCATCATTTGCTGCTGCATCATCTGCTGTTGCTGCATGTTCTGCATGTTCATCCCCCCCATTCCACCCCCCATCCCCCCGCCGCCCAGCCCCATCAACACCTTGTCTATCTTCATACTGATCTCCATGCTCGCCTGCTGGAGATTCAACAGGCTCTGTTGGGTCTGCTGCTGGTTCTGAACCATCATGGCCTCGTACGCGGGGTTCGAAGCAGGCACTGCCGACTGCCGCCGCTCCTCCCTCACCTCCCTTACAGGCTCTTCTTCCTTCACCTGCTCTTCCCCCCCATAGTCATCTCTCGCCCCCTCCCCCTCGATGATGACCAGCATGTTCTCGCCATCGTCCTCATCGTCGTCGTCCTCCTCTTCAGCGGCGTCCATACTCGTCCGCCTGACGACGCCAGGTTCGACCATCACGGGAGCCATCGCCATGCCTCCAGCCGCCGAGAGCTTCGCCATCCTTTTCGCCACGTCGTCCTTCTTGCTGTCCTGGGAATCAGCGGGCGGGGGTTGGAGCGTGGGGTGGGAGCAGGGGGCGGGGGCCGGAGCCGGGGTCGCCTTTTCCCGCTTCACCTTGACCACAGAGCAAATCAGAGTGATGGAGCCATTGCCCGTCACCTTGTCGTCGATGTTCACGCGAGTTCCAGTGCCCTCATTGCGAGCACTCTCGTCAAACACCACAATCCTCACCCCCCCAACAGACATACCGTCGATCACCCGTCCAACTCCGCCGACACACCCATCCACCTCCCCCCACCAAAACCTTGCTTGCCTTGTAGCTCTTGTCGTACATGTTCATCTGCATTAACTGAGTCTTGTCCGCTGCATGGTACAAACCGAAAACCAACCCAGCCGTGTCTCCCTCCTGGACGGGCTCCCCCGACCCCAGTGTCAGGTCAAAGGGTTCGTTAAAGGCCCTCGCAACTATAAATCCCAATTTGTACGCCGGCGACTGGGACGAGCGTAGCGAGGCGCATGAAGAAGATTGGCGTAAACTCGTTAGAATTGCATAACGAGTAAAGCGGCTTGAGCATTTAGTCTAAGGCTACCAGTGTAGCCGGATTGTCTCACACAAATGATCGTGTTCGTAGTTTCGTCGCGTTCGCTCCGAGACTTCTTCTTACCTGCGCTAAATAATTCACCAACTCCTCACTCGAATTAGGAGCCGCAGGTAGAGACTGCTCGAACGTCAAGCTATACGTAATTCCTCCAGCCTCGAAGGTGTAGTATCCAACGCTGAGAAGTTTGAACTTCGGAAGTGGAGCTTGAACGATCGGAGTTTTTTTGGCATCGTATATCAGTAAACTAATGCCGTTGGTGGAGGAGAGGATCACCAGGCCGAGCTTTGTTGAGGAAGGGTGAGGCTGGAAGCTACCGTTGTTGGAGGAGTCCTTGAAGAGGTAGATCGTTGTGGAGAATATGATCGTGGGCTGAGTGGGCCGGGTAGGCTGAGCGGGCTGGGTAGGCTGCGAGGTCGGCTGAGAGGCAGGAGGAGCAGAGGCAGGGGAGGTTTGGGTTTCAGTCTGTTCCTGCTCTTCTGTTGTCTGTTGTTTCTTTTTGTTCCTCTTTTTCTTGCCCTTCTTCGTCGGCTCCTTCGGAGGGACGTACTTGAGCGAATCTTGTGGGCCTCCAAGGCCGCCTCCCTTGGACGAAGGAGCGGACTGAGACGGCTTCCTACTAGCCTGCCCCTTTTTGAGGAAGTTAAAATCGTCTTCCTCGTCGCTGTCTGAATTAGAGGGAGAGCGCTGACGGGGCAAGAAGCCGCGGGATCCGGAGTCGTCGGAGGCGTATTCTTTGGAAGCGCTGGTGTCAACTCCAAAAAGGTCTCCTAGACGGCTCATGATAATGTTGTCCGGCGGAAGACGGCGAAGGTGATAGATATGATATGCAAGCTGTTTTGCTGCAGCTTTGCTGAAGTTGGCAGGTTGAAAAGGGTACGGATTTTCGGTTCGTGCAAGCTAAATTTCGACGAGTGCTATTTATTGTGGCAAAATCGATGGGACAGTTGTCTCTCAGGATTTGGGCCGATTTTTTCGGAGATATATCATAGAGGTTCGTCTCTGCTCTCTAAAGCGCTGATCGCATTTCCTATCCATCGACCCGGATACTTAGGGGGGGCAGTCGCACACGCACCATTAAAGCACACTGTCGTGACCCCCGTAAAGCCTTCCTTTTAGGCCTTCCTATAACTGTAGCCGGCTCTACCCTTCCTGACCTCCTGTACGATCCCCCCCGCCCGCAGCCAGTCCACCGCAAAATGCCGAGCCACGACATAGTCGAACCCTCAGAAGACCCCCCCCTAAGGGAAGACCGCTCCGCCTCTAGCACCATCTACGACAACCCCGAAGCAATAGAGCTCAGACCCAGCGAAGACACTCAACCAACTTCCCTCCTCAACCATTCCAAGCCCCGCGTCTCCCTCTTCTGACAAACCTTCACAGTACTCGGCACCACCATCGGCCTAATTCCTCCAATCCTCCACTCCCTCCACCCCGGCCAAAACGACAACTACCGCACAACAACCTTAATATTCTCCCCGTTAAACTTCCTCTTCCTCGTGAACGCTTTCATGTTGAATCCGTATGGAATAGGAAGATTAGGGAGATATCACGTTATGGAGGGTATTACTGTTATTTTGATTATGTCGCAGTGCTTGCTGCTAGGCGTAGGTGATTTAATTCAACACTTCAAAAGCAAAGATTCACCTACTCCAGAAGAAGAAAACGGCGACGTTAACGTAGAAACTGAATTCGCTCTTTCCGCATCATTCTACCTTCTTCTAGGATCAGTTTTCGTCCCTATATTAGCGTTAAGACTGTCCAAGGGGAATCAGAATTTAGGTGATGAAACTAAAATATCTGAAAGCGTCGTCAGAAAGACCCTCTACGCGCATTACCCGGAAGCTGTAGCAGCTTCGGCACTTTGTATATCTTATTTAATAGCAGAAAGCACAGGTTGCCTATTCCGCGAAGGTAACTACTACGTCTGCTCAGGTACGAACGTCGCTTGGAGCGAAGTGACGAGTATTAACGATTGAATATTCTACACTAACTCGTCGCTTCGCTCCTCGGACGTTCGTCCTCGGCTCCTCGCTTCGCTCGTCGCAGATGTCATAGCCTCAAACTCCGCCTTCTCCATCCTCTTCGTCATCGAAGTAATCCACAAAGGTTTCGTTGAACCTTTTAGGGTCAGCAGTAACGTGAGCAGTGGGATTGGGATTATGACGTTGAATATAGATTTTTGGAAGCAGCTGCAGGTTATCAGTGGTTTTTTTGCAAGCAGTTTTTGTTTGTTCCTTTATGCGAGTGCGGATGAGGTGGATGATTTGGGGTCTTGGTTTAATGAGGAGAAGAGTAATTTCTTTCGGTCGAGTTCTTTCCGTTATAATTTGACGGGGATTGCGATGACGCTTGTTTTTATTCACTTGTTGACGCTGCCGATTGGGGGGAGGGGGGAGGGGGATAGGTCTTGGTTCGCGCTGTGGGCGAAGGGGAAGCTGGGAACGAAGAATCCGCTGGAGTTTGCGCCTTCGATTCGGTTCTTCCTTATCATCTTTTCTGCCGCTACTTTTTGCAGTCTAGTACCCTTCTTAGCAACTTTATGGCAGGGGAAGAAGCAAAAGGTGGCAACGTTCGCGGGTTTGGTGGATTCCTTTTGGTTTTTGCTCTTCAGCTCGGTCAGTATTTACACTATGAGCCGACCGAGGGGTTCAAGGAGGAAGGCGAGTAATATGAGGAAGAACGCCTTCACGTCATCACTTTACTAACTCGCGCGCGTCACGAAAACGTACAGGCCGCTTTCATGTACACGTTACTTCCGACGTTCTGCTTCCTCTGGAGCCTGGGGCTCATAGGGTGGTACTTCCACCCCGATTTCAACAACGACACTAATAATACGAACGTAGAGCCTCTCCGCAAGGCGGGACTGGTGCTGCTCATTCTCTTTTCTACACTCGTTTTCTTTCCTGTGCACGAGTTAGCAGCCAAGCACCTCATCGAGTATCTTACCGACGTGGGCATACAGAACCACATGGTAATGACGTTCAATTTGGCGCTAAGCATATTTGGCCCCTGCATTTTTTTGGTAACGGAAAGCGGCACCTGCGTGATGACCAAGTCATTAGGTGAGTGAGTGCAGTAGCGAGGACGAAGCCTGCATCTCGACAACTAACCCTAACCCCCCCCCACACAACACAGCTTCGTGCGAAGCGTTCACAAAAACGAGCACGGTGGTCGAGACGCATTTGCTCTTGGCGCTGGTCTTCGTTCAGACCTTCGGATTCCTGTTCAAGAAGAGAACCATCGGCGATATCGCCCACCTCGAAAACGTCAAGCTCCACGAGCTGTTCCTTTGGGGCTCGTTTACCGTGAACACCATACTCACCGTATTGGTATTCGGTATGCGGCCGCGCGATCCCGACGACTACAATCTCGAGAACAATCCCGTCCTGGAGCTCAGCCCAGACCCCACCGCGACCTTCGCCAACGTCGCGCATTACTTCATAGTATTCATATGGATTGGCGTTTTGTGGCTGGAGTCTCTGTATTTGAGGGCGATCAACAAGAAGAACCTGCAGCTCAGATTCCCGTCGATGAGCACTCACACTTTCAGTTTGGGCGTCGACGGGGAGCGGGAGGAGTGGGACACATTTGGTGATGACGAGGAGGAGGGAAGATCGAAGTCCGACAGCAGTAGAAGCATCACGTCTTCGCTGAGTAGAGCTTCTATGGCGTCTACTAATTCAATTAAGAACATAAATCCTCCACAAAAATCCCCCAGATCATACGTCAAAAGACAACAGAAAACGACCCGAAGAATGCTGAGAAACAACAAATCAGAAGAACCGGTCATCGCTAGAGCCCACCAATTTTTCCTGCTCACTTTGGCCATTATCAAACCCACGTTGAGTTTGGTCTCTATTTTCTGTCGCGGGCTGGGGATAAACGTCACAGCCACCGTTTTATCGATCCTCGTCAACGACTTCTTCGAAATTTGTGGCGTCAGCGCTATATTGTACATGTTCTGCGACCTCAGCGAAGGCAAGAAGTACAAGCGTATGGCCGTCGCCATAAGTATCCCCGGGGGCCAAGTGTTGGAGTTGATAGCCAGGTGAGAAACTGCGAGGAGCGAAGCGACGAGCTGAGTATGCGACTATATGCGGAGTGCGTAATCCTCACATTCAGAAAATTCTAAACTAACTCATCGTTTCGCTCCAGGCACCAAACCTTATCCAGGACCTTTTTCACGGACCAGATCTCGATCCGAATCGTCGTTTACGCCACGCTCACAGCTTACGTGTCGAGCCGCTGTTACAAAACAATGCTGAACGTCATCGAAGACGTCCAGCCTAAAAAGTTGAAGAAATTAATAGCGAACATCGTCTTCGGGTCCATGTTCACGTATCTTCCGCCTTTGATGTACATCGCCATGGAGGTAAGAATCTGTGAGGAGCGAAGCGAAGAGTCACGACCACGATATTTAAGCGAGCAATCTGGCTGCGCGGGTAGCCTTAGACTACATGCTCAAGCCGTTTTCGTCGTTACGCAATTCTAACTCGTTAACGCCAATTCTCATGCGACTCTACGCTCGTCGCAGCACGTCAGCTGCGTCTGGCGGCTTTGGGGCGTCGAGCCTCTGCTATTCGAGCGGCATGACATGTGGGACACGCGAGTCATCTGCGTGAGTTCTTACGGCGGCTGCAAGAGTTTATTATTCCATATCGGCATGACCGGCATGTTCAGCTTGAATTTTTCGCCCAAGTGGGAAGACATGCATAGGGGGTATTTCCTTAGCTTGAAGAAGATTATAACACTAAGGATGAAGGTGCCAGAGGCTGGCGTCTTCGTCGCGTACGTGCTCGCAACCTTCAACGCCCTTTTAGTTTACGGAACGAGGGACAGGGGATGGGGCGACACGAATTTGATCGAGATGGCCGTCAACATCACGAGGGCGGGCGAACTGCCGGCCGTGCTCGGCCCCGACTTTCCAATCCAGGAGCTGATCGATTCCGGCGAGTGTCTAAGGAGAGAAAAATGTGGGGGTGGGACAGGTATGGATTTCGAGGACAACGCGTACTCCTACACCGTGTACTTCACGTACGCGGAGTACTTGATCTGGGTCTTCATATTTTCGTTCCAGTATTGGATTGGAGATCGCTCCGCGCGGCTGGCTAAAGAGTCAGAGAAGGAGAAAACACAGAGTAAGCTGCAAGTTTGCCCTGCGTTCGCGCTAGACCACGAGTTAGGGGAGGGGGAGGGAGGGAAGGAGGACGAGGAGGGGAAGATCAGCCCAAAGGCGAACCCCAAGGGCAAGCGAAAAAAACGCCTGACCGCAAAATACGACCCTCCGAAGAACGTGGAGCTGACGAGTAAGGAGAAGAGGCTCGAGGTCGGCGACAGTAAGAGCATCTGGGACGGGGGCACGAAGGGCGTGCACAGGAGTAGCAGTGGCGCGAACTCCTCTTTTTCGGTCCTATCACCATTATCATCGCGGGCGTCTCTGGCCGAGAGGACTTCGCAGCAGGAGAGAGGGACCGTTTTCGGGAAGAAGCAAGGGTTGGAAGGTGGGGATCTAGATCACGTAGTCGAGGAGGACGAGGGCGAGGAAGACCAGTCCAACTTCATGGACAATACCGGCTTCACCTTGGGTCCGGGGATTGTATAGATAAACTTAGTCAGTGTATATTTTTAAAATAAAAAAAGATTGGAAGTTGCGGGAGTTTATATTAATAATTTTATGCTTTGCTTACTTAGACTTAAACAAACAAACCCACTTTCTTTTTCTCGTTGATGCGCTTCCAGTTGGGTATATTCGCCCATTCCCCCTTTTCAATCCCGAAGATCTTGTTGAAGGTCTTGTCACTCAAGTTATACTCAATAGTTTTCCTGTCAATGTGGTTCTCCTCGCAGGCGTTCGCCGCCACCATCTGCTTTAGCTTGTCGAAGCTCAACACCTTGTTCGAGCGCGATTTCAGCAGCTCCTTTGAAATGATGAGTTCGCTCAGGGAAGTCTGATGCGCCGTCAACGGGCCGTGCTGCGAGATCCACGTCGAGTCCTCCAACGCACCCCTCGTGCCTGTGTTGCCGCCACAGTTGACAGCCCCAGTGTCCACCTCTTCCTCGCTTTTGTTGCCGTCGGATCTTCCGCCTTCCCACGTGCCCTCTTCGAGGCCAGACCTGCCGCTGCAGCAGACGACTCCGTCAGAGTCATCGCCTTGCACCTGTGTTTCCGAAGAACCCTCGCCCCAGCAGCTCTCCTCCAACAAGCTCCTGCTGTTCCTTCCCGCTATGGCAACCTTGAGCATGGTGGCGGCGTCCGCGGTGTCCTTCTTG
The DNA here is from genome assembly GCA_012489335.1 of Triparma laevis f. inornata. Taxonomy (NCBI): domain Eukaryota; class Bolidophyceae; order Parmales; family Triparmaceae; genus Triparma; species Triparma laevis. The sequence goes on from BLQM01000121.1 coordinate 34,270, forward strand.
TTCTGGGTCGCCCACTTCTGCGAGAACTCGCTTAAGAACCTCTGGTGCACGCTCTTTCCTTCCTCGACCTCCTTCTCGAGGTTCTCCGCCTTGACGGTGACCGTGGCCAGCTGCAGGTTGAAGGCGTCCCTTTCGTGCTGTACGCTCTTGGCCCTGCGGGCGCTTCTGTTGAGTTGCTTGCGGAGCTCCCCGTTGTCCGCCTGCGACGAGCGTAGCGAGTCGTAGAAATTGGCGTTGATGAGTTAGAATTGAGTGGCGATGATAGTTGCGTCGATATCTAGACTGAAGATACTAGCGCAATCGAATAATGAACGGAATTAACGCATTCCCAGCGAGGAGCGAAGCGACGAGTTCATAGAAAATGCGTTCTTTGCTTTACTCGTCGCTTCGCTCCTCATAGTAACTCGCGGAATTACCGCATTCTCAACTCGTCGCTTCGCTCCTCGCAGTTTCTCACCTCGACGAATTCGTTCTTGGCGCGGATGCTCGCGATGTCCTGCCTCAACCTGACGTTCTCCGCCTTGAGTTTTTTTATCTCCGCGCTCTCGCTCTCGTGCTGGGTCTTGAGCTCCTCCACCTCGTTGGAGACGAAGCTGAGCTTCATGGTGGCGGTCAAAATGTCGTGCTGGAGGTCATCCCTCGCCTTCTTCAGTTCGACGACGGACTTGAGATTCTCGCGGTAACTTTGCTTGGTGGTCTTGAGCTCCTCGATCATCTCGGAGGGCTTGACGAGGTCCGCGAGGGTGACGGTGTCTCTGGTGAGGGGCGAGGTCTTGTTCATCTGGATCCAGGTGGTGATGGCCTCCTTTTCGTAGGTTTTTCCGTCGACGAGGCACACGACGGAGTCGTTGACGATCTCCTTCGTGATGGGGCAGATAACCTCGGATTTCTCGAGCCTGCGACGAGCGCAGCGACGAGCATTGATGAGTTAGAATAGCGTAGCGATGAAAGCAGCGTAGATGTTGACACTGAAGTTGTTGGCGTAGCTGAATTCTCACCTCTCCGCGGAGTCCTTGAGGTCCCTTAGATTAGTGATGTGTTGCAGGTAGAGGTGCCTGAGTCGGACGGGGCGTCTGACCGACGCGCCCCTCATAATCTTCTGGATGCTCTTTGCACCAAGCCTCTTTTTTTGGAAGGCTTTTTGTTGCTTCCACGACCTCGCGCACGCCTGAATCTTGAACGTGCTAGTTTTGATCTTATTGAAGCGGAGGCGTTGAAGCCACCCCCTAGCGACACTTCCGATGGCGTCGGCGGCGTGGTTCTTGGCCTTGAGCGCTTTCATCTTTTTGTACCTGTTTACAGTTACTACGCGACGCATGAAACGTGTGATTCGGAGGGGAGCCATGGTGAGGAGGGTCGGGTTCTTGAGCATGTTCTGAAGCGTCTCCTGCTGTCTCCGGATCGTCTCCTGCGACGAGTTAGTATGAAGCGCTCATCATAGCTCGCCGCTTCCTCCTCGCAACTTCTCACTCACCTCCTGCATGGTGACCACGTGATCGAGGCGAGTCAAGTGCTCGTGGTTCGTCTCGATCTTGCTGTTGAGGGACTCGATCATGTCGGAGTTGCTGGAACTGTGACGACGGTGCCGAGATTCGTCCTCGTCGCTGGACAAGCCGCCGGTTATGCTGGAGGGCGGGGAGAGCACGCGGTACTTCATGCTCACGTTCTGGGTTCCCTGGGTAGTGAACGACTGGGACGAAAGAGACAGGTTGGAGATGGTCTCGGATCTTTCGTTGTGATGGTTTTGGGTTGAGTCCACGCCGTGGGAGGGGTTCAAGTTCTCGATCTTGTCCTCCAAATCGTCTATTCTGGAGAGAAGGCGTTCGATGAGCTTCTTATCGACGTTGATCTTTTCGTTCTTTTCGGCGCGGGAAGGCGATTTGGTGGCGGTAGTGGCGGTGGAGGTGGAAGAGGAAGAGCGCTTGAGCAGAGAAGGGACGAAATCGGCCTTGAAGATTCCCTCCAGCTTCTCATTCATCGGCAGGGGGGGAGCGGTAGAGGGGACAGTGATGCCGCCTCTTTGGGTGTCGGTGAGGGGGTTGAAAAGTGTTTCTGTAGGGTGTTGTAGGGCGGAGGGGGGGGAGGGATTTTGGGTAATGTGTTGCGGGGATTTAAGAGACAGGGGGGGAGTGTTCAATGCATTGTCGAGCTCGCGCTCTTCGGGGGACAGGAGGAAGCTATGCTCCAGGTTGCACACGAGGCTACTGCCTCGTGATCGGCGGTCAGGCAGGGGCGCTTCTTCCTTGGACATGTGTTGGAACTGGGTTCGGGTTCTGGGCGTCAGTTAAGGAAGATTTGTGTGGGACTCGTTGAAGAAGTGGGGGAAAAGTTGGGGCTGGATGGAAGAGATGGGGTAAGGTAGGCGAAGGGTGCGTTTATTAGCTGTGAATGCGGTTTGTGGTGAGTGTAAAAGTTGTTTGGATTTGAGGCGCAAATTGCCAAAAAATTCATTCGTGGGTTTTGGATTCTCCTAATTGTTAAGCTATCGTTCGGCCATTGCAGAAGTACCATGCACCTTATAAAGTGGCGTTATTGGCGAGGGGGAATATCCCCCAGTAAAAGTCTACGATTTAATTTTCTTTAAACTTTCTCGCATTTCCCCGTCTCACATGTTCCCCGTCCGTCACCAAGATAAATCAAAATCAATATCAATATTTCATGTTTTTCGTTGTAATGCAGGTCGTAATTATTTTTGGTTTTATTTTTAGAATCCAGCTCCAAGACCCGAGTTTCCTCCCCTCCCCGCCGGCCTTCCTCCTTGCCTGGCCGCTCTCAGAACCTCGATCTTCTCCCTCATTCCCCCCAGCACAACTTCGTGTCTCGCAAGGAACGCTTCGTCCTTAAGATCTTCATCCATCGGTCCCGGCGTTGGCGGTGCAGTGATGTCGTCCTGTGTGTTCGCGATGCTTCTGAAGGTGGGGGCTATGAGCTCCTCGTTTTTGCTGACTATGTTCTTCTCTCCTTTGTCTTCTCCGAAGATTTCCTCGCTGTTCACTACTCGGAATTGGCAGGTTATGTCGGACCAGTCTACGGGGACCGTGTGGCTGGGAGCGGGCATGTTGGCGGGGGGAGGGGAGCCTACATTTTCCGCCCCTCCGTTGTGAGCCAGAGAGTCCATCATTTGCGCCTGCATCGCCTCTGGATCGGCGTGAACTCCCCCGGCTCGCGGAGACGGCCGAGGCTGCTTGAAACGAGGCGCCCCCCGACCGTAGCTCTTCTCCTTCACGTGCATGCCGGGTATGTCGTGGAAGTTAGTGTGCTCGGACATTGGAGCCGCTCCGGCCAGCCCCTCTGCGCCGATGCCCAGCTGCGTCATGAAGGTGCTCGACTTGCGCTTCTTCGTCAGAATCGGCGCCTTCGGAAAATCATCCTCGTCGTAGCTCGTGTGCCTGGACAGGCCGTTGTTGAGCTGCGTGTTTTTGTTGTTGTCGCTCGCGTTGGCCTTGGCCTTCTTGGCGAGGTCGGAGACGGCCTGGCCTCTGACGAAGCCGTTAGCGGGTTTCTGAGGATCTTCCCAGTTGCCCTGGGCGTCCTCGACCCGTTCGTACGGGCTCTTGATCTTGTAAGGCAGTATGTCGGGTTCGACGGCCTTGGCGAAGAGTCTGTGGGCGAGCGAAGCGACGAGTTATTATAAGTTTAAGGTGCGTCCGCATCTTCCATTCTCACCTGTTCACAGCCGCCACCTCCTCATTCACTCCGTTAACCCCAATATGCTGCACAACCTCCATCATCTGTTCCTTAAACCTCTCCTTAACCCCTCTATCCCCCAACTCATTCAAAATCAACCACTCCCTAACCCTACCCCTCAAATGCTCCTCCACCGCTGCGTCTAGCTGGAGGAGAAGGGGGCGGAAGGAGAGGATGAGGGAGTTGGAGAGGGGGGAAATTGTCCATTTTTCGGTTAGGGCGGTGAAGATTATTTTTAGGAGGACGGGAGGGNGGAGGATTGGGGAGGGTTGGAGGGGGAGGGATGTGGGTCACGCCAGGTTGGTTCACAGGGACGCCGGGATTTGTCGGGTTCTGGGGAAGCGGGGCCGCCGCCGTTGTTTGTGTTTGAGGGGCCATATGGGGTTGAACAACCATAGGTTGAAGAGGTTGAAGTTGTGAGGGTGGGGCGGGTTGGAGAGGTTGGGGAGAAGGAGCGACGGCCGTCAGGACGGACGAGGGCGGGGGAGGCGGAGGGTCAGCTTGAACGGGAGCGGCAACGGTATTATTATTAGTAGGGTTAGGATCGATTTCCATCGCCCCCTCCTCCTCCTTCTTCTTCTCCCCCGCCGCAATTTTCTCCTTATCAACCCAGACCCCAAACTTCTACAACGAGCGTAGCGAGTCGCATTAAGATTGGCGTTGATGAGTTAGAATTGCGTTGCGAAAGTGACGGTGTCGACATCGAGACTGAAGATACTGGCGCAGACGAATTACAAGCGTAACTATCAAGTTCGCAGCACGTCGCTGAGCTCCTCTCTGCTTCTTACCTCCTCCAACTCCCTCTCAACCTCCCCGATCTTCTCCCCGATCGCCCTACAGCACAGCTCAATCGCTAGCCCAGGATTTTCACCCTTCATCTCCACCTTCCCGTCCTTAACGAAGAACTCGCTAGGGAACGTCTCCAGGAGGTAAGTCAGGCAGCACTCGACGGCGGTCTCAAGCTTTTTGTCGGTGAGGTTCACGAGCTTGTACTCGCTGGTGTAGAGTCTAAGCGAGCCGAGGAGGGGAGGGGGGAGTTAGAGTTTAGGATGTTCTGCATGTGAGGAGCGCGTATTTGTCGTGTTTCCAGCGAGGAGTGAAGCGAAGAGTTCATAGATAAAATGATCTTTACTATCAGCTCGTCGCGAAGCGACGACTTCATAGACAACGCTATCTCTACTACCAGCTCATCGCTTGCAATTCAGTCAGGAGTATTCCCAGCTCGTTCTCAGCCGCTTCGCTCCTCGTTCTCACCCGATCTCTCGTTCGACCTTGATCTCAGCCGGGGAAGGGTACGAATGTGGTACGTACGAGGACTTCAGGATTTGGAGTCGAGTGTTGTGTTTCTGCTCCCACGAGGGGATGGAGTCTGACGGTGAGAGGGTGGAGGGAGGGGGGAAGGGTTGGAGGCCGACTTTTTCCCATAGTCCTCCTGAAATTCTTTCTCTTGCGGACCCTGTTTTGAAGACGCCTGTGGGGTAGGAAGAGGGGGGGGGAGGGGGTGGGGTTAGAATGAGAGGACGCTTGCGTCTTTCGTCTTTTCAATCTTTTCACTAACCTAAAGTCTTCAAAACCGCCAAAACACACCTCACATCCCTCCCACACATCTTAGCCAACTCCCATGTATCCCTAATAACGCTCTTCCCGCTTCCGTGAACCTGCTTCAGGCATTCCTTGATGACGGCGTGGGAGGAGTGGTGTTGAGGGTCTGCGGTTAGTGACGGAGGAGGGGTTTTTAGGGAGGCGACTTGCCATTGTATCTGGGGTTGGGATTTGGTGGGTTTGGTGAGGGAGGTTGGGGGAACGGTGGGGCGGGGGACTATGCGGTCGATTGTGGAGAGCTGGCCGAGGCCTGTGCGGAGGACGGAGCCGTTGTGGCACTCGGTTTCGAGGAGGGATTGGGAGAGGCTCTGTTTGAATTGGAGGTATTGGCGGCCGAGACCGGATTCATTGTAGTCGACGGGAGTAGAGTTTGGTTGTTTCGAGTACTCGTGGATGGGGATGAGCGCGCAGATGGTGGAGGTCAGGGGGGGCTGAGTGACAGTGTGGGTTGGGGGAGCGCCCGCTAGGGCTCCTCGAGTGTTGTCAAGTGGAACTGGAATTGTCGCTGCTGTTCCACGCTGTGTTCCAGGAGGGTTCTGAACCGCGCCAGGAGGGTTCTGAATCTGATTCAAGCTGAACGGCGAAGGCTTGCCCGCGGATTGCGATGCGAAGAGCGCCGACAGCATGCGGAGCTGGTTCAGAGTCTGGACCACGTGTGGAGGGTACTGGGGGTCAGGATCAGAGGACGATATGTCGTCGGAGTTTGAGGGAGGAGGGGGCGGCGGCGGCGGTGGGGGCGGAGGAGGCCCCGCTCCGAGCATCGCAACCGGAGACGGGAATGGGATGGGGTTGAGGAAAAATTGATCTGTAAGGTTGCGTAGGGGTTGAGGTGTCGGTAAAGTGTAGGATGTGATATTATTTGCGCCGTGTAGGGTTCGTGAAGCTGAAGATATACGACGAAGCGAAAGGCTATCAGGGATTTGCTCAATTTTCGAGGAATTTTTTGTGAATTTATTTCTGATTTAACGTAAGCTACAAGCTCTTTGGGCCACCACGCGGCCTCATATATTTTAAAGAGACGCCTGTACTAGTTTTTAGCCCCGTCCAGCTGGCCGTTGTTTCCCAAATGATGACCGCAATCGAAATGGCACCGGCTAGCCCTTTTGACCTTTTGTGTGCTGCCACACAGCCCACACGTCGACTAGGCCGATTTCGGATAACAATTACAGCGATCTACACACCAAGCCCGCCCCCACTACTGTTCGCCCCTCCCTCCGTGCCCCTCCGCCCCCCAACAACCATTCTAACAATTATCAACTTCGCTTCGCTCCCCAGCGTCCCCATCCGCCCCCCTGTCCCCCCCCCCCGCGCCCATGACGTCCGTCTCTACCCCCCCCGCCAACCTCGACTCCGACTCCGAAGACGAGATAACCTTCCAGCCCAAGAACATCGGCCTCCGCCTCGTCAAAGGCTCCCTAGGCAGTTCCGAGCCGAACCTTGTCGCCTGCGTCTCAATGGACGAGGCGAACGAGGAGAATTCGGAGCCGAACGTTAAACCGGCTAGCAGCCTTAGGCAGAAGGCTATGATGGCTAGGAAGAAGCATGCGGTTAAGGTTGTTGCCAATAAGGTTGAGGAGAACGAGAACGAGAATGAGAATGAGGAGGAGGTGGATGACGAGGTGAGTCGAGGAGCCTCGGAGCACGCATCATTTAATTAAGTAGCAGTGAAACGACTCAATTCTAACCCACCCCCTCCTAGATGCTCGTGACCCAGCACGAGAGCCTCAATGCCCCCCTCCCCAAGACCGCCACCCTCTCTGAGTCCCTTGCCTCCGACTTCGACGAGTCTGCCTTCCTCCCCGACTCCGAAACCTCAACCCAACCTGTGACACAACCCACCCCCCCCGCCCCTCCAACTTCAACCTCCTCCCCTCCGATAACCCTATCAAACAATTACAGCCCTGAAACTAACCTCCCGAAGTACTCGGAATCGGAATTTTTACTTAAAGTGGAAGCGGAGAGAACGAAAATTAGGGAGGAACTGAAGGGGATTTTGACGGAGGAAATTAGAAGGAAGTGCGAGGAGGAGAGCAGGGTTAAGGAGGAAGGTGAGGAAAATACGAGAAAAATAAACAAATCATAAATATTATAATACTCACGCTCGCTACGCTCGCCCAGAATACACCAAAGAATTCACCGAACTCCTCGAAGTTTCCGAAGCCGAGCAAAACCAAAAAATCCTCACCCTCCAAACCTCCAACACCTCCCTCACCCAAAAGCTCTCAACCCTCGAAAAAACCCACGCCTCCACCATAGCCCTCACCCAATCCGAGAACGACTCAAATTTAGAAGACCTCCTAACGAAACTCGATCAATTCGAATCAGATCACAACGCGAAGATTTTAGAGCTTCAGAAGAAATGTCAAGAAAAGGATGCTGTTGTAGGTGCTATTGCTCCGCAGTTGGCCGAGGCTAATGCGAAGAATGAGGAGAGGGAGAAGGAGTTGACTTTGATTAAGGAGGAGAATGAGAAGATTAAGGAGGAGCTTGAGGAGAAGGGGAAGTCGATTCAGGTACGAACGTCGCGAGGAGCGAAGCGACGAGCTGGGAATACAGTAATTGTGGTCGTGATTTATCTGCGCTCGTAGCTTTGGTCTAAACGCACAAACCGCCTTCACCCCTACCAAATTCTAACTCGTTAAATTACGCAACTCCAAACTTCACGCGACTCGCTACGCTCGTCGCAGGATTTGGAAGCGAAAATCGAGCAGCTTAAGAAGCAACACGAACAGGAGGTCAAGGTTTTGAAGGAGAAGGTGAGAAAAAACCCGTGTTAACCTTTACGGACTATTAAGCTAACCCTAAACCTCTCTTCTCCCCGCAGCGCGTCAAGGCCGTTGAAAAAATGAGGTCGGAAATGACGAAAGACGCCGAGGCCCAGTTCGCGGCGGCTAACCAGCATTACCATAAGCTGAAGGAGGACTACAAGCTCAAGGTCGAGGAGTGCAAGAAAATGGAGAAAGCAGCCGAAGCCGCCAAGTCCAAGGCGGCCTCCACCCTAAAAAAATCCACTTCCCTCGAAGAGAAATCCGCCGCAGACATCTCCAACCTCAAGCTCCAGCTCGCAACCATGACAGCCAAAGAAGCAGAAACAACCGTATCAAACCGCCGAAAACTCTCAACCCTCGAATCAACCACAACCTCCCTCTCCGAAAAAATAACCCTTATGCAATCCGAGTCCGACGCGGCCTGCATGAATCTGGGGAAGGTTGTGGGGGAGAAGGAAGCGCTGGTTAAGGAGAATGCGGATTTGCAGAGTGTTTGTGAGGAACTTATGGCGTTGGTGGAGGCGAATGGGATTAAAGGGGAAGGGGATTAAGTTGATGGATTGAGTTTTGGGTTGGGTGTGTGTGTGGGGGCGGGGGCGACTGAAAGTTGTAGGTAGAGGGGGGGTAAATGTCCAAAAGGAGAGGGTGTTTCACTAAAAAAATACAAACAATACCTTATGTTCTACATGTTTTCATTTATGTTCCTCCCTCCTTTTCCTTTTCAATCTCCAGATCCGAGTCAGAGTAGTCACCATCACCGTTGGTGGTGTCTTCGACAATACCGAAAGCCTCCCTCGCCAACCTGTGGATTACGCTGTATTCCCAATCCTTCCTGCCGCCGAATTCACTCGTGCCCCACCACATGCTCATGGGCTGCCTGGGTAGATCAATCCCGTGCAACAAATTCGCGACGGATCTAGCGCCGTAATCTTCGCTGCCCTTTTCGGTCATGTAGATTGCACCTTCGACGTAGCTCTGCTGTTCCAACCGAGAATCGAAGCGGAGGGAGGAGATTTCTCGTGCCAAACGGCGGAGGTCGGAGTCGGGGAGAGTTTTCTGGCAGACGGAAGGGACTTCGATGGACGACAGCGATTCTGCGATCTTATCATCACAAACAATCTTCTCGAAGTAGCCTCGGACGATGTGGCCGAAGACGCCGATGCGATCGTCCCTTCCCCACTCTTCCGACTTGTTCATGGTGAACATGCGGTAGAGGATCGACCAGATTTCCTCGACCTTTGAGGTCGCTGCGCTCTCTTGCTCGCACATTCGGGTTACGAGCTTGTCGCACGTGGTTTTGACGTGGTTTGAGCGGGTCTGCGAGTGTGAGCGTAGCGAGCAGTGTGTTAGAGGTAGATAAATTAGACATGGTCATCATCATGGTTCGCTTCGCTCCGTTTTGCTCCACTCCTAACGCTCGCTGCGCTCGTGCGCTCGCTCACCTCCTCGTCACGCCCGTTCCTCCAGAAGACCTCCACGCCGGCTTTGTTCAGCTTGCAGCCGAAGCCCTTTCCCCTCACTCCCAGATCGACGAGCACTTCCAGCTCGCCAATTCCCTCGAGCCGACGGAGCGCCGCGAAGACGTGACGGGCCTGGCAGCCGGAGCCCATGGCGCTGGCGACTCGAGTGACCGAAAAGGCGTAATTCCCAAGCGCGTAAGCGTGGAAGCCCTGCAATGAGCGTAGCGATGAGTGTTTATGAGGTTGTCGTTAATTTGTTAGAAATGCGTGACGATGATTGTGATTAATGGAGACTCATTGCGACCGAAACTGTCACATTCCTAGCTCGCCGCTTCGCTCCTCGCTGCAAAGCTTTGTCTCACCTTCTCCATGGCCGTTCCGCCCTCCTCCTCAAGCTTGGCGTTGGCCGTCGCTCCGCCAACCTCGGCTCCAACCCTTGCTATGCACTTCATGACGGGCTCTTCGATCTTGTCAATCGTTCGGCGCTTCAAGATGACCACGCAGCGATCGGGGAGGCTCCCTTCCAAGTGGAGCAAACTACCAAATTCGGTCTCTTCCATCAGCGACAGCAGCGTCTCAACGGTCTCCTCCCTTAAATCACACTTATTGATGCTCTGAAGGAGCGGGACGCTGACGTCGAGCTGGACGAGCGAAGTGAGTCGCATGAAGATTGGCGTTGACGAGTTAGAATTGGGTGAGGGTGAAGGTGGCCAGTGCCTTTAGTCGAAGACTACTAGCGCAGATGAATTGCGACCGTAATTATCGTATTACCAGCTCCTCGCTTCGCTCCTCGCTGCGTCTCACCTCACTAAACTGAATGCCCTCCCTGACGTCCTCCGGGATGTCTTGTATGATGTCCGTCACGGCGTTCTCGACGACCGTCAGGAACCTTTCGACTTGGCTCCTCGCGATGCCGTTGCTGTGGCTCAAGCTGTGCTGAACGACGACGTCTTCTCTCAACACGAGCGCCCTCGCCAAAACAGGGCTCCCGTCGCGGCCCGCCCTTCCAATCTCCTGGATGTAGTGCTCGAAGGATTTCGGGAGGCAGCAGTGAACGACGCCCGCGACGTCCCCCTTGTCGATTCCCAACCCGAACGCCACAGTGGCGACGATGACCCTGGCCTGCAACGAGGTGTGGAGCGAAGCGACGAGTTGGTTTATAATGTTCTTGATGCTCATAGAGCCTCATGACGAACAGAGTTGACGCATTCCCAGCTCTTCGCTTCGCTCCTTGCAGTTCCTCACCTTCCCTCGCATGAAGCGCGACTGGGCGGAGAAGCGGTCAGACGCGGACATGCCTCCGTGGTAGAACACGACGTTGCCCTGCACCTCGGCGCCTCTCAAAAGGTCGCAAAGGGCCTCCGCCTGCCGCTTCGTCCACACGTAAACGATCACGCTGCCCTCTGACAGGCACCCCGGGGCGAAATCCACCTAAGGGGGGGGTAGGGAGCGTTTTAGAGGTGGATTCAATATCATATTATTCGAGCGAGGAACGGCGAGCGAAGCGAGCCGGGGAGGGGAGGGGGGGAGTTGAACGAGGAGTTTCAATATTAGCGGCGTTTTCGAAGAGCCAACGAGTTTCTCTCGCTTGGTGTTCTATTGACGTCGTTTTCGTAATCTCGTCGTTTCAATATTTGCGGAGTGTTCGAAGAGCCTCCTCGTTGTAATTATGACGCCTTCGTAATCGAGGAGCGGAGCGAGAGCGACATCCTCGTCGCTTCGCTCCTCGTTGTCGTCGTTCGCTCCTCCTCGTCGTCGTTCGCTCCTAGTTATCGTCGCTTCGCTCATCACTAGGCTTCGTCTTCGCTGTCGTCGTTCGCTCTCACCTTGGTCAATTCTTCCTCCATTTTCGAGCCCTCCTTTTTCTTATTTTTTACTTTCAACATCTTGAAAAGAACAGCGCGCCTCGCCTCCTCCGAGTCGACCACCAACACGGCCGGGTCGATGTTATTGCGCTCGGCAGACAAGACCCTGACCCCCATCGTCGGTTCTCCGAAGAACTTATTGTCCTTCTCCTTCAAACTCAAATCCTCAAAGTCCGGAGTTTTCTTCTCCGGAATTCCCAACGTCCTACAAACGTCGTTGATCACCTCCTGCCCCGCCGTCGCTGTGAGCGCTAGAACGCTCTCCGGCTCAATCAAATCCAGGACCCCTCTCAAACGCATATAAGAAGCCCTGAAATTATGCGACCACTGCGAAAGGCAGTGAGCCTCATCAACGCATAAAAGTGACACAGTAGGTAGCTTCCTCGTCATTTCTTGCGTTTCCGCATTCCACAATTTCCGCAGGAGCCGTTTAAATGCTGAGCTGCACAGGCGCTCTGGGCTAACAAAGAGTACCTTAACGCGACCTTGGCATAAATCCTCGATGACGATAGCTGCGAGGAGCGGCGGCGAGCGAAGCGAGCCGTGTTAGAGGTGGAAATTGCGAAATTCGTCGCTTCGCTCCTCGTTGCATAGTTCTGTCTTCTAGCTCGTCGCCTCACTCCTTGCTGGGCTTCGTCCTCGCAGTTTCTCACCTGTTTCGCTCTTCGACATCGGCCCGCTCAAGCTCGCAGCGCTAATCCTCGGCGGCAGCCTCGAAAGTTGATCCTCCATTAAACTAATGAGAGGACTGACGACGATTGTGACGCCGGGGAGGAGGGCGGAGGGGAGGGCGTAGCAGAGGGATTTACCGCCGCCGGTGGCGGCGACTAGGAGGGAGCGTTGGCGGCCGAGGACGCGGTTTATGGCCCAGGCTTGACCGGGGCGGAAGTCGGAGTGGTGGAAGTGGGTTTTTAGGAGGGTTTGGGGGGTGGGGTGGGGTGGCGTGTCAGACGGGGAGTTGGGGGGTTCCTCTTCTTCAAGTCTCTCCGCGTCTAAGGAGTATAGCTGGAGGTTGTCGTAGTCGAGCTCTGCGACGAGCGGCGAGCGTAGCGAGCGTGTTAGTGGTGGAGATAGCGAAACTCGTCGCTTCGCTCCTCATGGAGACCCATTACAACCGTAATTATCGTATTCTTAGCTCGTCGCTTCGCTCCTTGCTGCGTCTCACCTTCAAACTCGTCCTCGTCGTCCGACAGTGGTTCGGCGTGAGGTTTGATCAGATGTTTCTCCCAGAGGTTGTTGTCGTTTTCGTTTTCAATCTCCAGATCTGAATCCGAGTCAGATTGGGAGTCGCTGTTGGTGGTTGTGTTGGGGGTGGTGATGGTTGTGTTGGGGGGGGGTAGGAGTTCGTCAGCAAACTTCCCCCCAGCCTCATCAACCCCCGTCCCAATTTCTTTCCTCACCCAAACCATCAACCTGGAGACAATCTCCGTCTTCTTCAAGCTCTTCAAACTCCTCCCATTAAGTAGGTTTTGTATCTTATCTCCGTAAGCATCCCTAAGCTCCTTAATCGTCAATTTATTGAACCTGTGGG
>BLQM01000121.1:58120-82141 GCA_012489335.1 Triparma laevis f. inornata
TTCTTCTTTAACTTCTTCTTCTTCTTTTTCTTCACGGTCGGCACCTTCACCGGTCCCCCCCCCCCCCTCCTCTCCCTCCTTCTTCTCCTCCTCTGCCTCCTCCAAAATAATCTTCTTCTTCTTCTTCTTTCTCTTTTTCCGTAACTTCTTCTTCTTCAGCTCCTCCTTCGCCTTGTCCTTCAACTTGTTGACCCTCTCCTCTTCCGCAGCCAAAAACTCCTGCGTGGCCAACTTCTCGGCGTGGAAGAATTTGCTGCCCTCGACCTCCTCCCCCTCGTCCAGATTCTCCCCCTTCAACTCTGCTACCACGAACGCCAACCTCTTCTTGCACTTCTTCAACCTCAAATCGTTAGCGCTGAAAACCACTTCCCCAACACTAATGGCCTTCTTGTACGCGGCAATCGATCCGTCGAATTCGCCTCCCTCCTCGCACTTGTCGCCCAGTTTCTTCAGAGCTTCAAAAAACGCGACGGAGTTCTTCCCGTGACTCAAACCCGCACTGGCCGCCGCCTCCTTCAAACTCTCGACGACGTCGTAATCAACGCACCCGGCTTGATCCTCGTACACCCTGGCCACGTAATTGTACAGCTGCAAGGCCTTGGCGTCCCCGACGCTTTTGTAGTACTCGGCGCCGTACTTGATGCTGCTCAAGCCGCCCTCCATGTCCTCCTTGTTCTTGAGCCTGAGCCTTCCCATGCTGACGCTGGTGCTCGCAGTGCCCACGCCTATGCCTTTCCCTCCGCCCCCTCCTTCCACCACGCGGTAGATTTCGAAGGCTTTCTTGAGCATGTCCAGGCTCTCCTGGTCCTGCGACGAGCGGAGGAGCGAAGCGACGACGAGTTAGTTCAGAATATTTTTAATACTCGTCGCTTCGCTCCTCATGGAGTCATCCTCATAGAGACTCATTACGACAGTAATTATCGTATCCGCAGCGAGGAGCGAAGCGACGAGTTCATAGAAAACGCGTTCTCTACTTTACGAGGAGCGAAGCAACAAGTTCATAGACCATGAGTCCTCGTTCATAGATAACGCGTTCACTAATTACTCGTCGCTTCGCTCCTCATGGAGACTCATTGTGACAGTAATTATCGTATTCCCAGCTCGTCGCTTCGCTCCTCGTGACTTCTCACCTCCTGCCTCACCACTGCCAAAAATGCGACGTCACAGCTCGCTTTCGCTACGCAAACATGGTTAACCCCGAAGCAGCTCTCGATGACGTCCAAGCAGTGCGTCATGATCTCGTCGGCCAGCTTCAAGTCGTCCACGCCGGCACTGGGAAAGACCACGCCAGGCTCCCCCTCACTGCTCTTGCTGATGTTCTCCCTAATCCGGTTCTTCTTCTTCTTTTTCTTCCTCTTACCCCCTCCCTCCTACCCCCCCCCTCGCGCTCCATGTGCTTCGTGAGCAAGCAGTCGCCGTAGGCGCTAAAGAGCCTGCACGAGCTGAGCATGTCCTCCCTCTCGGCGCTGATTACGATGCGCCTCGCCTCCGCGAACTTGTCGAGGGCCTTTGTCCACTTTCCTTGCGAGGAAAGCGCAGATCCGATGAGGGTCAAGGCGTCGACTCTCATCTTGCTGGCCCAGTCTTGGCGTGAAGAAATTGAGCTGTCGACCAAGAGCATGCTCAGCAGCTCCTCATACGATACTCGGCTCTGGTAGCTGGAGGTGTTGGAGTTGCTGACCTCGTCTGCCTCTACGACTCTAGATCGCAGCCCCTGTATGATCCCGGTCGACTCAATAAGGCTGTACGTAGAAGGGGTCTCCTTGAACGCCTTGATGAGGTCCGAAGCCAGCGGGGCCGAGCACTCCACGATCTCCTCCGATCCTGCTAGTAGAATGGATTGTGTTAGACAAATTGGGAGAAAAGATATATCATCTGTGTATTGTATTGTTGTATGCTCCTCACCTTCCTCCTTGGCGCCATTCCTCTCGCACCGCGCCACGACGCTCTTGACCATGGCCACGTGGATCGGCCTCAGGCTCTCCTCCACGGCCGACAGGGCGGATTTAAAACCGTGGGTCTCCCTTAGCATTTTAAGCAGCTCGATGCTATCGACGCCGTGGAAGTTGGGGCCCTCCGCCTCCGCCTCCAGCTCCTTCACCGACATTGATATTCCCGCGGCGAAGTCCTGGTCATTAAGCAGCTCGCTCAAGTCCTTCAGCGACACGTTTCCGCTCCCCTGAACTCTGTTCAGAATCGTCCTCATAGATTCGAATAGAAAAATCAGCGCCGTAGCGCTGCGACAAGCGTAGCGAGTTGCGTAAAGATTGGAGTTGACGGGTTAGAATTGTGTGGTAACGTTTGAGGTGCTGAGGCTCAGCTAAATTGTAACGTCGAATACTGAATTCTCTCTTAGCTCATCGCTTCGTTCCCCATGGAGACTCATTACGACCGTAATTTGCCGTATTCCCAGCTCGTCGTTTCGCTCCTCGCGGTGCCTCACCTGTGCTTCGCAAACACGTTAGGAGGCTGCGGCGCCTTTAAAAGCTCTTGGTTGAGCGTCTCAAGCGCCTTCCTCGAGTGCGCCTCCGCCTGAACGTGCATCCCGTTCAAACCGTAGTTCGTCGCAAGATCGATGACCTCGTTGACGTTCTCCAGGCATTCCTCCCCGTAAATTAAATTCACAAGAGCCTGCGACGACGCGTAGCGAGGAGCGAAGCGACCAGTTACGAGTTAGTATAGAATGCTCTGAATACATACTCGTCGCTTCGCTCCTCGTTGTCGTCGTTCGCGTCCTCGCTACATTCTCACCTTACTCCGCATCTTCAAAGCCGTCATAGAATTAATAAGAGTCTGCTGCGTCATCGGCGGACACGATCCCGCCACCTTAACCTTAAACGGCGCCTGATCATCCGTCTCAGCGACCGCCTTATGAGCTAACTCATCCTGTTCTTTTGATTGGGCTTCCTTTTCCTCTTCTTCGGTGAAAGCGCGTGAACCCATGACGTTATTCGCTGATTCGTACTGATATAGTAGATCAACATATTCGATTGAAAGCGAGTGGAAACGTTCTATAGGACCGGTGTTTGTGGAGTTGGGGTTGCTGGGGATGAGGAGGAAATGAGTGTCTTGGTGGAACATTTTGGCGAAGGCGAGGTCTTGGGAGATGGTCTCGGAAGGAGTGAGGTGCTTCTGACGAGAGGGAAGCTCAGAGTGAGGGGGGTTTAGCATGGAATTGTTGAGCGCGTTGGTCGGATCTTGGGAGGCGTCCAAGTTTATCTTCGATGATTCCTCCAAGTTGATCCTCACGGACTTCTTGTTGGCGTCCTCGGGGAGAACTCCGGTGCTGCTGAGGATCACGTTCAGGTCGGAGTTGCTCTTGGTGAGGGTCTGGGCCGAGGAGCTTCCTGTTTCGGGCTTCTCCTCGATGTCCTCCTCGTCAAAGTCGTCCGCGAAGTCCTCCTCGTAAGAGTTGGCCGCGAATGGGAGATCATCATCCACATCGTCCTGTTGCTGTTGTTGTTGCTGTTCCTGGTCGTACTTATCAGCGGTCTCGTCGAGCAACCTCTCCGTCACATGAGAAGGGGCGACCAAGTCCCTCAACTCCTCCGTCCTCGCATCCTTGCAAACATCACCGTCCTCAAACGAGAAAGTGTAGGTGCCATCCCCGTTGTCCTTGGTGACAGTCCCCTCGTAATACTCCCCATCGTCCCTGTACAAACAAGTGCCCGTCGCTCCCACTACAATGTTCTGATTAAGTTGCTGCAGTATCTCAGGCAAGGGAAGCATCTTGAGCATGGAAGTTGTTGCCACCTCCCTTACATCCCCATCGTCGTAGAGGAACGAGAAAGAGTTGTCGAGACTGTTAATAGGGCCTATCGTGCCGGCGTAGTATTCTACGGAGGCTGAGTCAGATTCATCACCATACAAACACTCCACATGCATTCCCTCCTCGACGATAGAGGCGTCTTTTGGGTTGTAGAGCCAGATTAAATTGGACAGGTCAACTGCCTGCTTGTTAACGACTGCATTGTTTCCTGAGAGGCTAGTCACGATTCCCTCCGTCTGGGACCCATCGGCAGCTTTCACTCGTACTAAGCTATTGGCAGAGACCATATTTTGTGGTCGGTCGATGGACGAGGAAATAGGAGGAAGGTGAATTGGAATTGGCCTGGAAGTTGGTGAAACCCCTGCCCAAGGCAACATTACAAAAAAGCATCTGCCCGACTCTCAATAGGCAGAACCTCCACCAAAAATGGAACTCGAAGACGTCAGCTTCGAAAGTTCCCCCCGCAAGGTCGTAACCCTCTCAGTCGAAACCCTAGACCCCTCAAAACAAGAAGATGCCGACGGCGCTCAAACCCTCGGCGACCCCCAGCCCCCCCAACATGATCACTTCAAAGCCATCCCCGATCAACAAGAGGAGCACGGGGCAGCACTACGCCATGAAAATCCAGAGCAAGCCGGCGTTAGTGAACTTCCACTGAATGAACGAGGGCGGGCTGGACAACAACCTACCAGATCAATTTCTCCAACCCACGTGAACAACAACCCAACCGTGGAAGTCATGCACCAGAAGGAGCAACTGGAGCCCATGCGGTTCGGCGACCTTATCACCCTACAAGGCACCGTCAAAACTCCCTCCGACTCTGACTCCGGAGATAACGCTATAGGGTTTCTCTCCGCCGACCCTTGTTTCTCCCGTGTTGGTTTTCAGCAGGTATGCCCTTCTTATTCTTACTCTAGTTTCGAACAGTGTATCTTTCAATTATGTCCTATGCTCAGTTACGATAATAAGGCGAGCAAATTGAAGCTTGAAAGGAGAGGTAGCTTTTCGGAGGAAGAGGCTATGTTGATGGATATGAGGATTAAAATGGAGGAGGGGAAGAACGCGAGGCAGATGAAGGGGATGCTTGTTTCTCCTGAACTTGTTATGTACGGGATGTCGGTGCAGCTTATGCACTTGGCTACGGGAATGTACTTGACGGGGGAGAGTTTTACGGCGACGGAGGAGAAGGACTGCCTGAGGCTCACGCTGTCTCCGGGGACCTTGACGTCGTCTTTCAAAATCATGCCGAGGTTCAAGGTTCGACACGAAGGTGAAGAGGAGAGAGGAGAGAATGCGACGAGATGAGGTCGAGAGTTTGCATGCGTTTCGGAGCTCGAGTCGAACTTCATCCTCTACTTCTTCATTCTAACGCAGCTCGCTGCTCGCCGCAGGCTCTGAAATTTACTACCGTGACCAGCTCCTGATATTCAACCAGAAGATGATGGCCTACGGGCTGCACGCCAGCAACAAAACCTACGACCCTCTTCAGCCTCTTCCCACGTTCAGCGAGATGAACTTGAGCGTGAACCCCAGCAGCCTGAAGGTGGAGAAGTTCGCTCGTTTTTCCTCCTCCGAGCGTGCTCACAAGCTCTTCGCTTGTCTCGACCTCGTCCGCTTCTCGCACCCCGAGACCGACTCCTTCCTCAGCTGCTCGTGCAACCTTCAGAAGAAAACAAAGCCACCTTACATGCGCTTGAACACCGACGAGACCAACTACGACGTCTCGGTGAAGTCGATGTGGGTGATCGAGCACTTGGACTACACCAGCTCCTCGGCGATCGAGTGGGGAGGTGAGAAGCGCAAGGAGCGAAGCGACGAGCTGGAAATGCGTTAATTCCGCGAGTTACTGCGAGGAGCGGAGCGACGAGATTACGAAGTGTTGCAAATACAACGAGGAGCGAGTCCAAACGAGTTCGTCCGAATGACTCGTTCAATTCGTCGCTTCTCGGCTCGCCGCTCCTCGCCGGGAATGCGTTAATTTCGTTCGTAATCCACCCACACTACTAGCTCCAGTCTAGATATCTCGTCACTATCACCGCTACGTAATTCTAACTCGTGAACGTCAATCTTCATGCGACTCGCTTCGCTCGTCGCAGTGGAAGTCCGCATCCGCCACGCCATCACCAACATGTACCTCTCCGTTAACTCCCAGCCCTCGCTGGCGGGAGCGCCCCGCCGCCGCGCCAGCAGCGTTGGCGAGGGCATGGCCGTTTCTGGAACGCCCGTGAACGTTTATCAGGAGAAAATCTACGACTGCGAAATGGTCGACTCGTCAGATCTCTCCCCCTCGTCCATCTTCCGCCTCGTCCCCACTGACTCGCAGGGGGAGGAGATTCCCAAGCACCACGTGTCGTTCCGGCTCGAGCACAACGACGCGGTGACCGGCGCCACCCTGTACATAACCTCGGCGACCAAGACCAAGTACGAAGGTCACCCGATCTATCAGCAAAAGTCCCTCGACATGAAGTTCTCAAACCACAAAGGCGACAACGACGCCTTCCTTCTCATGCCCTTTGAGGTGAAGCACGTCGTCAAGAAAGTGGACGAGCTCAGGGCCCTCACGCCTTACCTCTCGTGGTTCACGGAGTCCAGAGTGCAGAGAATTTCCTCGGTCCAAGACCTTCGGCTGGAGGACATCAAGAAGTGCGAGAGGTGAGGCACCGCGAGGAGCGAAGCGACGAGATAATTAACGCTACGCTCCTCGCTTTAAGAATATTCTAGACTAACTCGTCGCTTCGCTCCTCGGGCTTCGCCCTCGCCTCGCTAATTCTCCTCGCTACGCTCGTCGTAGGGTCGTCAAGGGAGTCATCACGTCCATAATCGACTCGAAGGACGGGGACGACGACGGCCACGAGGACGACCACAAGTCCGACCCCGAGTGCTCCGAGGTCTCTCAGACGTTCGCCAGGGATCTCAAGGTGATGGACATGGTCTTCATAATCGCCACCCTCCCCGCAACCTTCAAGCTCGACACTTCCTACGACCAGCAGAGTTTGGCTTGGCTAGACCACGACTTCAATCGGGTGGCAAACCTAGTCTCCCTCTGCTGGAGAGCGCTCCAGACGATGTTCTTCAACAACCGCGAGTCCGAGAACTACTTCGCACGCAAGGAGGGCTGGATCTTCAAGACCATTTCGCTCATTTCGGACCCCATTGGCGCTGCGGTCGCTTTCAGCAAGGTTAGGCACTGCGAGGAGCGAAGCGACGAGCTGAGATAACGATATTTACGATCGTAATTTGTTTGCGCCAGTAGCTTCAAACGCAGCAGCAACATTACTATCATCGCCACGCATTTCTAACAAATTATCGCCAATTTTCACGCGACTCGCTATGCTCGTCGCAGCTCATCAGCAACAACGCGACGTTGGTGGAGGAGTACGTCAGCCACGACACCATCGAGGAGTTCAAGACGTTGATCATGGCCAAGGGCTTTCAGTCCCGCCTGCTGGAATTCTTCGTCTCCATCTGTACCTGCAACGGCAAGGCGATAATCTCGAACCAGGAGGCGGTCCTCTCTCAGGTCTGGCTTAAGCCCCAAGACCGCGAACAGGTACGGCGCTGGAAATCGTTAGGTTTGCCAGTTTTGCTATAACTAACAATCAATCTAAACCTGCAACACAAAATTCAAAATTCACAGGTCCTTTTCGCAATCAAAACCGACGACGACATGACGAAGGCCACCCAGTGGCAATCCTTGGACAATTCCTACCCAGACGATTTCTTGGGAAAGGAGTGCGTGGCCAGCGGCTTCAAGCGCGTGCTCGTAGACTGGTCGAAAGTGACGCAGCTGAGCGATTTCTTCGTCAACGGCAAGCAATCCTGCAGCGTCGAAGAGCTCTGCTGGGTCCTCGAACCTCAGGAGCTTTGCGAGCGCGTCACCGGGAAGAGCTGGGACGAGCACACTAAGGCGTTCCAACAGGTGGTGGACGAAAATGGCGCGGCTCGCATGTCCGAGGCCAACATTTCCTTCAATAGGCAGTGGGACTTGGCCAAGTACTTTGAACGCCAGCTTTACCTCTTCGCAAGCATGTGCCGCGGGAGGAGGTGAGGAACTGCGAGGAGCGAAGCGACGAGCTTTAAGAACATGATAAGCATTCTAAACTAGCGACGAGATTACGAAGGCATCATAAATACACGAGGAGCGAGTCTAAATGAGCTCGTTCAATTCGTCGCGTCGCTTCGCTCCTCGGCTCGCCGCTCCTCGCATTAAGAACTTTCTAAATTAACTCGTCGCTTCGCTCCTCGCTCTGGCTTCGTCCTCGGCTCGCTTGGCTCGCCACTCCTCGCCACGCTCGTTGCAGCTACGGTTCCATCTTCGAGTTGTCCAAGACAATCTCCTACACGATGGTCTGCTCAATGATGGCCTCGGAGAGCTTGCCGGCGTCCATCCGCGCCGCAAGCATAAAAGTGCTGCACACGATGTACATCGACAGGTACCCCCACTCGCCCAACTGCGGCCGCCCCTCCCTCCCCGACCTCGTGTGGAACTCCGAAAACCTAAAAAAAACCAGGCTGGCAGGGGAGTACGCAAAGGTGGAGGGCGCCCTGCCCTGTTTCAGGCTCAGCCCCGACCACGAGTTGAAGCAAAACCCCGATCCCTTTTACAGCATCGATTCGCACTCTAAGTTCTTCCTCGTGCGCGACTTTATCCATACGTTCACGTCCTTGTCAGGAGGATGTGAGTTAAAAAAGTTGTAAACATTATCACTATTTTATATATACTAACACCAGCACCGCAACATACTCATACTTAGCAGTGCAAGAATACAGCAAAGCTCACGAGGAAAAGAATAAACTGACTTGCGCTATTGTCACCATCCTCGCGGACCTCATGTCCTTCGGCTTTTTCTCCACCAAGGAGAAAATCGAAATCGTGTGCCTGCCAATGAACAAGACCCTCGATGGAAGGACAGACCACGTGGTTCTTGGAGGGGGACCCTCTTCCTCCAAAATGGTGGTCGCAGCGAGCAAGAAGAAGAACTCTGAAAGGCGAATAAGCCAGGAGGTAAAACCCAGCCTCAAAACGACGAGAAAAAAATCCAACAAAGTGCAGCCAGTGAACGGTGGCGAGGGTGGTGGAGCCGGGGGCGAGCATGAGAAGGCTTTGGTTTCGGATTTGATGCGCCAACTTCAGAAGCGCAAAAACATCGATACGTACCGTTACGCTCTCGAACCCCGCAGCCAGTCAGCGCACCAGAGTAAGGTGTATATATTGGAGACGCTCTTCAAGATTGCTGACATGCGCGCTCATTACCGTTGCTCTCAGCTGTTGTACGAGCTGAAGGACCGCGCTTCGGCGAAGGTCAGCGTCTTGACGCAGGAGGGAGTGGTGTCCACGCAGTTTATCGAGGTATTCAACAGACTTTTTGAAGACGAGGACGGCACCGCGTTGGACGTCAACAAGATGATGGACGCGCCCATCGACTCCGTTTGCATCGACCTCATGATGTACGAGAGCGACGAGGTCTTCGAGCACGCTCTGGGCTTCATTCGAAGAAGGTACGGGCAGCGCCGCTCGTTGCTATCATCTTTGAAGGAGGTCACTGTCTTAAAGAATGATTCGTTGCCCGTGTTCGGGAACTTCGGGAAGCTTGACGCTTGTTTAAAGGACCTCACGTTTTACATAAGGAGCTACGACACCTGGGGGGTTTACAAAGGGGCCGAGAGGCCGATGGTGAGGGAGACGTACGATGAAGTGATTTCAATCTTCGACAGGCTGGACGCGTTTCTGTTTGATGCGCCGGATTTACAGGGCAAGCTCTATGATGCTAGCAGCCTCCCCTCGTTGTGCTGCGACAAGCACCCCCCGAGTGAGTTTCACCAGCGAATTTTGAGAAACATGGGCCTCGTTCGCTCAGTTTTGATCTGGGGTTTGGAAATGAACTACGCGCTCATGTCCAAGATCCAACCGGATTACGGAGGGTTGGGGGGGGGGGAGAGGGAGAAACTCTTGGAGCAGAGTGAGGGCATGCTCTTCAACGTTTGCAAGCGAGTGGTGTTTACTTTGAACGCGTTCGTCGAAAAGAACGCCGACAACCAGGCGATCCTGTTTGGGAATTTGACCTTGCTGAGGTCGAAGATGGGAGTGGGCTTGAACGTTTGGGACATAGTCATCACCGTGCTGGAAGGTAACCAGGCGCTTTGCGAGACCGCCCCTCGGGCCTTGTTCATGGAGGTAAGGGTTAAAAACTGCGAGGAGCGAACGACGACAACGAGGAGCGAATTGATGAGTTAAATTATACGGTATTGGGTCGCTTCGCTCCTCGTTTGAGCGGCAGCGAGGAGCGAATCGACGATGTATTCTCGATATTTCAGCTCGTCGCTCCACTCCTCGTTGAAGCTCCTCTATATTCGTGATATTTCAGCTCGTCGCTCCACTCCTCGTTTTCGCTATCTCCGCCACTAACACGCTCCCTATGGCGCCTTGCTCACGCTCGCCGCAGTTCAGCAAAATCATGAGCAAGAGCGTTGAACTGGGGTTTGGGTTTGACGTCAAGACGCTTCGACTTTTGGACTTTTTCTTCGTTCTGACGAAGCCCACCGAGCTGAGACCCATCGCAAGGTCACAAGATTTGGTGACGCTCTTTTTGTTTGACCCGACGTTATCTTCTAATTTAGTGCTCGAAGTCGATTTGAAGAACGAGGAGAATACTTATAAGGTGCTGTACCACATCAAACTGATAAAGCTTCTGGCGCTGACGGCCTTGGAGAAGAATAGCGTTAGTACGGCGAGAATTCAGGGGGTGATTTCGCTTGATTTCGCATTGAGCAAGGTGGACAAGGATGGCGGTGATGGGGGCGATTTGGACTTGCTCGCTCAGGCCGCATTTTTGGACTTGCTGGCGAATGTTTACATCGACACGGCGCTGCTAGAAAGGGGGATTTGCGGCAGGATGGGGTTGTGGAAGGCTCTGGACCACATTGCGAGGACGGCGAGGAAGGTGGAAGGAAGGTTGACGAAAGACATGGCCAGGCCGGAGGACGAGAAGGAGAACGTGGACTTGGATCTGTATCCGATCATTTACTTCACTTCCGCTTTGAACCTGCTAGTTAAGTTCTACAAGTGCTGCTACGTGCCGAGCAGTATGGGGGAGGAACTCTCGGATCTGCACGAGACGGTGATGGAGGATGTGGGGGAGTTGATCAAGTTGGCGTCGACAAAAATTGACGACCTTCCACTGGCGGTGGTGGGTTTGTTGGACGAGCTCAAGAAGCAGGTTGGGTACAAGGAGGTGGAAGTCCAGGCGGCGAGGAAAACGTCCATAAGGTGATGATAAAGCGAGGAACGAACGACAACAACGAGGAGCGAAGCGTCGAGGACGTGCCGCTCGAGCGACGAAAAAGTGCCGCTCTCGCTAGAACATTCTAAATTAACTCGTCGCTTCGCTCCTCGTGCTTCGCTCGCCGCAGGATCGGAGATCCCTCGAGCGTTGTTAGCATCGTTAGCAGCGATTTGAGTATGAAGGTCGAGAAGGACGATGGGGGCATTCACAGGGCGTTCATGAGTTCGAGGCTCGAAGCGTCCATCACTTCGAGGTTTGAGGCCATGGACACAGATGGAAATGGCTTCTTGAGCTACAAGGAGGTCCGCACGACGATGCTAAGGGAAGCGCACGGGTTGAACGACAAGGACGTCACGGCGTTGTTCAGCAAGTACGATAAGGACAAAGACTCGGGGATCAACAAGAAGGAATTCATGAATATGATGAGTGACGCCCAGTCGATGACGCCGGGAAGTGGCGTGGAGTGGTTGAACGCCCAAGAGGTGTTGGACCACAGCCCCGAGACCATGAAGTTAATGGCTGAGAATTTAGATCAGTTTTTGCATGTTAAGCTTTACCCCGCCATCAAGAGGTCCGAGACCATCAGCAAAGGTACGATGAGGGTTAGGGGGGGTTGATAATTCACGTGCCTTGGCTTTATAGTTTTTTTCGCGATTCTAATTCTTATCTTCATGCAACTCGCTACGCTACACTCGTCGCAGCACTGGCCCAGAAGGATGACGAGTTTTTGGACATTTTGGAAAATTCAGCCGAGATCACGAACCCCGACGACCCGGAGTACATCGCAGCTCTCAGGGGCACGACGCTGGAGGAGGAGAAGCGCCTGATGAGCGCCCAGGCAGCGGCGAAATTGGACCCTCGGACCGTTTTCGCGACCAAGGTGTTGAACACGATGAACGGCACCGCCGCTCTCTTTCTCGTGCTTTTCGTCGTGTTCTTGGCGATTATTCTGTTGATAGTTCAGTTCGTCAGCGGCAGCAACGAAACTTTGGCGGCAATGGACACGGTAATCACGATATTCTTCGTCATCGAGTTGGTGGTCAAGGTGAGGCGCCACGAGGAGCGAATCGACGAGCTGGGAATACAACAATTACGGTCGCAACGAGTCTCCATGAAGAGCGAAGCGACGAGTAAAGTAGAGAACGAGTTATCTATGAACGAGGACTCATGGTTTATGAACTCGTCGCTTCGCTCCTCGCTGCGAATACAACAATTACGGTCGCAATGAGTCTCTATGAGGAGGGTTCTAAACTAACTCGTCGCTTCGCTCCTCGGACTTCGTCCTCGGCTCCTCGCTATGCTCGTCGCAGGCCTCCTCGCACGCCTACGTCCATCGAGAGATAGATTCGTTCTTGTTGGACTTTTTGAACTTCATCGATGTTTTGGTGGTCTTCGTGGACCTGCTGTTCATCTACGTCGCGAGTAAGAGCGATTCGACCAGTAATGGGGGGGTAATCAAGGCCCTGAGGCTGGCGAGGGCGGCCAGGCTCTTGAGGCTCTTTCGCATCAGGAGGCTGTTAGCGGTCCCGAAGAAGCACATGGACAGGGAGGAGGCCAGTAAGGACCCCCGCGCCGTCTCCATCACCTTTGAAATGCTGGTGGAGCGCATGGTGGAGTACTTGCGAAACAATAGTTTGGAACTGGGCGCAAGTAAGCAGAAAACTCTGGCAATCGTCATGAACGTTCTGAATCTGCATTTGGAGCGCAAGGTCCAGTGCATGAGCAAGGCTAGGGTGAACGAGGCGGCGTTGGTGGCCGACGTGAGCTACAACGAGATGCTCAAGATCCAGACCGAGGAGTACCAGGGAGTTCAAAACCACATCGGAATAGATTGCGGGTGCGTGGAGGTTTTATTGAAATGTATAAGTAAATGCGACGACGGCGCCATTAGGAGGGGGGGCATGAACACTTTGAGGAAGCTGCTGGAAGGAGGCAACAAGGAAATTCAGAGCAAGTGCATCGAAATCTTGACGGAGGTGAGAGATGTGGGGCGAGGAGTGGAGCGGCGAGATTACAAGCGACGTAAATAGAACTACCTACGAACATTCTAAACTAACTCGACGCTTCGTTCCTCGGCTCGCCGCTCGTCGCAGATCGGAGGGGAGGCAATATGCCCGAGCTTCTTCTTCGCATGCAGGGAGCTTTTGAGGGAAGCGTTGGACGGGCTCAAGGAGTACAGAAAAGTGAGGAAAACCAACTTCGAAAGGTCCGCAACTCTGAGCCAGGGAGTGGTTGACAGTGGGTCCTTGTTTGATCTGATGAAGGAGATGGTTGAAGGGCACAACGTTACGTTCCAGCATCTGCTGAGAAAGCAACCCCACAGCAAGTCGGCCAATTTGGTGGAAGAGATCGTCGAGATTTGGACTGTTTTAAGCAAGTCGCTTAGTTGCATCAGGAAGTGGGACAACGCCGAGGGCGCGCTGGCGCTCAACTGCATCGATCTGCTGATTGAACTGTGCCAGGTGAGAAGCTGCAAGGACGAACCCCGGCGAGGAGCGAAGCGACGATTACGGTCGTAATTCGCCCACCCTACTAGCTCTAGTCTAAACGCTCAAGCCGCTTTCATCGCTACTTAATTCTAATTCGTTTGCTCCAATCTTCACGCGACTCGCTACGCTCGTCGCAGGGTCCGTGCAGAGAGAACCAAGAGGTCTTCGTCAGAAACGGAAAGGCAATTGATGGCTGCGTGTGCGTCATAACAGCCAACATGAGCGATATGGACGACACGACGTTGAGGACGAGGCTGTGCAGCGCCGCGACTTGCTTGCTCGCCGCGGTGCTGGAGGACGCCGAGAAAGGGTACATTCAGAGTGTGAAGGATTTGATGCCAGGGGGGATCTTGGACGACAGGGCGAAGAAGGTCGCGGGCAGGCTTCAGTGGTTGAAGAGCATGAGCAAGAGCTTCCAGAAGGATTTCTTCGAGGTCCTGAACAACGAGGCGCAGGCGATACTGACCTTGAAGCACAGCTTCGAGAGCGTGGAGGAGGAGGAGGAAGAGGAGGAGGGGGGGAGTGAGGGGCGGGGGGGAAGAGGAGGAGGAGGAGGAGGACGCAAAGGAGGGGAGGGAAGGCAAGGGAGGGGGGATCGCAGGGTTACAGCTCGGGCAATTGGGTCAACCCAAGGTTGCGAAACTGGCGCTGAGAAGCGTGGAGATCTTCTGGCACGGACGGTGCCAGAAGACATTCTTCACCCCGTTTCTAGACTCGCTAAGCGACGCCACGAAGAACCGCTTCATGGAAGAGTGCGCGCTAGATAGCCAGGAGACGAGGATTAAGGAGATGATCAAGGCCTGCGACGACTTGAGCGACGAAATGGTGTACCAAAACGATCTGAGCCAGTTTGTGGTTTTTCAGTTTATTAGTGTTCACTTTTTGTACCATCAAGAGGTAAGGGGGGGGGGTTGTAAGGAGGATGTGAGGATGTGTGAATGACTAACTCTACTCTATCGTTTTTCGCAGATTCGTATTTGCCATGGTGCTGCTGCTCAACATCAACGTCATGCTGAGCACCTTACAGGACGAAACTCTAGTCTTGGCCGACGAAGGTGAGGCACTGCGAGGACGAAGCCAATCGAGGAGCGAATCGACGAGTTGGATATCGCGCTTCGCTCCTCGTAAAGCAGAGAACGAGTTGTACATGTCAACTAATTCTAACACGTCAATCATGTCAACTAATTCTAACACGTCAATGCTCGTCTCTACGCTCGACGCAGCCTTCGGTTTCAACAGCAGCCAGAATCTAACCGTTCTACTAGGGTTGCTAGTGATGTTCTGCTACAGCTTCATCGTCGCTTACTTAATCGTAAGCTTCGGGCCGTTAGAGTGGAGACGTTGCTTGAGGAATCAGGTGGTGCAGGACGCTGAAGTTGAAGCGCTGAAAGCGAGAGGAGAGGACCCACCTAAGAGCAACGCCATGCGAGTTTACTGCGTAATGATCATTTTCTACATATGCTGCTGCTACATTCACAGCATGACAGCGAACCCGTACAGCGCGGAGAAGTACCAGAACTTCGGAGAGACCGTGTTCGCGGTCTTGCTGCCTTTGGCAATTAGGTTGCAGCTTCAGCTCCCAAAGTCTCCGATTTTGAGGAGGTGCGTACGAGGAGCGAAGCGACGAGTTGAATGCAGTTGGGGAGTTTCCAGTTTACTAACACGGGTAATTAATCCTCTCTCTCCACACACACACAGATACTGCGCCGCCCTCGACGCCCTAAGCTACCCCACAATCCGCAACCACTTAATCCTCGTAGTCTTCACCTGGATCGGCCTCTGGCGCTCCTACTTCTTCACCCTAACATTACTAGACGTTCTAACCATGTCCCCCACCCTCGCCGGAGTCGTGAAAAGCGTGGTCATGCCGATAAGCCAATTGATGCAGACTTTCGCGCTTTTTATTATCGTTATTTGCTGTTATACGAGTTTTGCGTATTTTTTGTTTGGGAGTGGACAGTTTGGAGGGGAGGATGATAGGATGATTGAGTACTTTGTTAATGTTAGTGATGTTAACGGGACGGAGGTGGAGGAATTGCAGCCGACGGGGTTGGTTTGGTTGCCGGAGGAAGAGGAGGGGGCGGTTGAAGGTGAGGAGGGTAGCGACGATTTGGTTGGATGTATGATAATGAGTAGGAACTAACACGTTTTTGATTTGCATTCGCAGGATGCGACACTCTCCTAGAGTGCTTCACTCAAACCGTCTACCTCGGAATCCGCGCTGGTGACATCGCCGAAATCCTCGACGACCCAGACGAAAACAACTACACAACCCGCATGCTCTTCGACCTGAGTTTCTTCCTTATTTTAGGCATTCTGCTTTTTGATATGGTTACTGGTATTATTTTGGATACCTTCGGATCTTTGAGAGAGGAGGTTGCTGAGAGAAACAGTATTTTAGCAAGGTGAGACGCAGCAAGGAGCGAAGCGACGACCTGGGAATACAATATTATTGTCGTAAATCATCGGAGCGCAGTAGCCTTAAGTCACCCTCACGCAATTCTAACTCATCAACGCCAATCTTCATGCGACTCGCTTCGCTCGTCGCAGCGAGAGTTTTGTCAGTGGATTAGAGAGGAAGGAGATCGAAGAGATCGGCGAAGGTCTTAATTTTGATAGTATTAATGAGGCGGACCAGAGCTTGTGGGATTACATCTTTTATGTTATTTATATTAGAGACAAGGATGCGAGTAACATGACGGGGAGCGAATCCTTCGTGAACAGGTGCTTAGAGGAGGGAGATACGAGCTGGATACCGAACCATACAAGTTTGGCTCTGGAGACGGTGCAGGGAGGCGATGGGGGAGAAGAGGAGGAGGAGTTGGGAGAGAAGGTCGAGAAACTGGAGTCGGGGATTAGGCGGTTAGAGGAGAAGTTCGACATGAGCTTTGCGCAGATTTTAGAGAAGCTGAAGTAGGGGAGTGTTGGGAGGGGTTCGAAGGAGGGGTGTGTGTGTGTGTGTGTGAAAGTAACAAGAACAGGAATGTGTAAATAAATAAAATCGTGAGTGAGTTTTTTTAATTTACGATTGGTTTTGTTTTGAGCGGAGGTAGGCGACTACCGCGTCTTCGTCGCAAATATCAATGTTGGAGGGGACTAGCTTGGAGCAGCTGTCGAAGACCCAGCGACCAAGCGTTTGAAGCGAGTCCGGGATCATCATCGATTTTAGTTCTGAGCAACCTCCGAAGGCACATTCGCCTAATTCTTGAAGGTTTGTGTGGCGGAGATCGACATTTTCTAGGACGGAGCAATAGGCTGATTCACAAGTAGTTATTAACGTCGTGAGGAAATATACGGTAGTCAAACTCTCGCAGTTACTGAAGGCACATTTACCGATGCTCTTAACACCCTCGGGAATATCAACAACGGCGAGATTGGCAGCGGAGTAGCAGGCGAACTTTCCGACCTCCGTAATGTGTAGAAAGAAAATCATCCGCGTCACCCGATTACGACTCTTAACTCGCTCAAAAGCGTCGTCATCGATTATATCATACCTATCGTGAACCATCAACTCTCCACTCCTCACGCCCTCGTCGATCAACGCATCCGCCGCGGCGTTCCACCCCTTCGTCGCCACTCTCAAAGCCATCAACGTTTCCACGTGTACGAGACCAACGAAGTGTATGTTGAACTCAGGTGTGTGCATGAACTGATCCGTCGTCACTGGGACAGTGGAAACAGTCTTCAAAGTCACTGAACTCGCCGCCGGAGGGAGTTCGATAATCCCCTACTCATTTTCATCCCCCTCGTCTTCCGCTACCCTCTTTCCACCCATTTTTCGGCTTTCGTGGCCCCCACGAGTCTCGGAGTATACAGACTTGCACATCGTGGTACGTAGGTTTCGAATTATTTACTGCTAACTTTTCTCAGAGTTTCCTCCCTCTATTTGGTTTCGTCGTTTTCATCGTCCCACACGAAATACCAGTGTCTGTTACTCTTTCTACGTGCACTCATAGCATACCAGTACCCCCTCAACCCCCTCAACACACACCATTAGTCCCCCCAAAAGTAAATTAACACCTCACTCCGACAAACATGTCCACCGTCTCCGCCGCTCTCACCGCCGACTCCGGCCCCGCCAAGCTCTCGGTGGCCACTCTCAAATCGCATCTTAAGTCTGTCAGCATGTCCCAATCCGGCGAGAAGCAGACCCTCTGGGTTCGATGCAAGCTGCATCATCAGGTTTCTACAAATCAGCTGCGTACCGCTGACGGCTCTGATCCGACACAGCTGAAGCCCTCGGCTCTGAAGAAGACGTGCGCAAGGGCAGGGGTGTCGCCCATCGGCAGTAACGATGAGCTGCTCATCGGGCTCGTGGAAGCGCTCGCTAAGGAGGCGGCTTCCTCCACCACCACCACCACCACCACCACCACCACCACTACCACATCGTCCTCCGCCGCCGCCTCCTCCGACAAGCCCACTGGCCCCGCCCTCGCCACTGCCGTTCTCGCGCTTGCTGACACTGCAGCATACGATCCCATCAAGGTCCTGCAACTCTCCGACCCCTCCCTCACTCCCTCCTCCCCAACCGCTCTCCTCCGCCGCAATTATCTGAAGATGTCGTTGCTGATTCACCCTGACCGAATCGGCACGAAGTTTCCAGAAGCGACCCGCGCGTTCCAGGTGAGACAGCGAGGAGAGGAGCGAATCGACGAGTCGCTCCTCGTTGGAAGTTTAACCAAAAAATCCACATCGTCTCTTACTCCATTCTAACTCCCCGCGCGTTCCAGGTCCTCGTCGAGTCCTTCGAGCGCCTCACCTCCCCCACCGAACTCCCCTCCGCTGATGCCCCGTCCAAGAAGGGCTCCACCCCCGCACGGATTTCTCGCTCAAACGTGAATTGCTTCCGTACCACAGTACACTGTCCGCGCTGCAAGTCCGCATGGGGAGACGCCGTTGAGGGTAACCCCGAATATTTCTACAACACATTCATGCAGGGTTTGAAGAGCTTCTGCTGCTCCACCTGCCTCCTTTCATTCGGTTGCATGTCCGCGACGCACAAATGCCCTCACTGCAGGTGAGGCGAGGAACGCGAGGGGCGAAGCGTCGGGTTTTACACATCGCGATTCGTTCTTACTCATCGCTTCACCGCGCAGACACTCATTCGAGTACGACCCCGGAGACTACCATCGTCAAGTTTCATGTCCTCACGCCAAGTGTGGCAAGCAATTCGGATTCATACTTTATCATATGTCCGATCTCTCCCTCCGCACCCTCCGCGATGACATCATCAAAGCGCGCGATGAAGCTACTAAGTACGCTGCGGGAATGAAGAGGAGGGCGGAGAGCGCGAGGAGGAGGTGAGACGCAGCGAGGAGCGAAGCGACGAGCTGGGAATGCGTTGGTTCCGTTCGTTATGAGGCTCCATAAGGAGCGAAGCGACGAGAATTAAAGACATTTAATTCTAACTCGTCGCTTCGCTCCACACCTCGCGAATGCTCCTCGCTTCACTCGTCGCAGGAACGACGCGGCGGAGGACGCGTTAGAGTTGCAGCAGTTCAAGATGGGGTTGGCGAACGAGTGTCCGATGTGCGGAGTTAGCTACAAAGAGCTGAAGGAGGCGGGAGTAGGTGAGACGCAGCGAGGAGCAAAGCGACGAGCTGGAAATGCGTTAATTCCTTTCGTTATTTGATTGCGCTAGTAGCTCCAATCTAGATAACGACGCCATTATCACCGTAACGCAATTCTAACTCGTTAACAATAATCTTCATGCGACTCGCTCCGCTCGTCGCAGGACCCGCGGAGCACATGCTAAACTGCAACGACGAAAACGCGAAGTCACGTCGTCAAAAGGAGAAGGAGGAAGTTCGGTCGAAGAAGAGGAGGAGGTGAGAAGCTGTGAGGAGCGAAGCAACGAGCTGGGAATGCAATAATTCCGTTCGTTGTTCGGCTGCGCTAGTAGCTTTAGTCTTTCCTCGCTAGGTAGATCTAACTTGTAAACGACAATCTTCATGCGACTCGCTACGCTCGTCGCAGGGAGTTGGGGGAGCAGAAGCAGGGGAAAGCGGAGGCACTAGGTGAGGAACTGCGAGGAGCGAAGCGACGAGCTCGGAATGCTTCAATTCCGTTTGTCATTCGACTGCGCTAGTAGCTCCAGTCTAGATATCGACGCCACTATCACCGCCACACAATTCTAATTCGTTAACATCAATCTTCATGCGACTCGCTACGCTCGTCGCAGCTTCGTGGAAGTTCTTGGGATCAAAGGATGAACAGTTGTATTTGTTGGGAGAGGAGGAGCTGGGAAAGGTCGCGAAGGAAATGGGAGTGGAGGTGGAGGTCGGAGGGGGGAAGAGCGGCGTGATCGCCGCAATCGTTCGAGGGGGTGCGGCGGGTGCTATCGTGAAGCACGACGGGCGTGGTAGTGGAGGTGGAGGTCTGCGTGAGGAGACGCTGCCGAATGTGGATACGTTACAGAGGATGGGTGAGGAAGAGCTGCGGTGCGTTCTCGCAGCGCACGGGGTTCGGGGGATTGAAGGGAAGGGGAAGGCGCAGCTGCTTGCGATGGTTGAAGGGGCGGTGTTTGATGACTGGGAGGGGGAGAAGGAGGGGACGAAGTTGCTGGGGAACGGAAATGCGGAGATTATTTATCTTTGTGGGGATGACGATGACGATGACAATGACGAGGAGGAAGGGGAGGGTGACTGGAAGCCGGAAATGGATTTGTAATTGTGAAATAGTTTCTGGTTTTTCTTTCTTTATTACTCCCCTCCTTCCTCCCTCACGTCATTTCCCCTCAAACCCCCTCACTCCCCAATTTCCTCGGCGACATTCTTCAAGTTAATCCCATTCGTCAAATCCCTG
Source organism: Triparma laevis f. inornata (assembly GCA_012489335.1). Classification (NCBI taxonomy): domain Eukaryota; class Bolidophyceae; order Parmales; family Triparmaceae; genus Triparma; species Triparma laevis. The sequence continues at coordinate 78,466 of BLQM01000121.1, forward strand.
TACCCCGCCATCTCCAACAACGCGCAACCTTTACTCGCCCTCTTCCCCGTCTTACAACAAAGTATAACTGGCGCGTCAAAGTCCGGTACCTTCGCCTTAAACTCGCTCAAGAACAAGGAGTGGTCGTTTTCATGCCAGGGAGTATCCAACGAGTCGCCGTTGTAGGTGCCGCCTTCGCCTGAGCTTAAATCGCAGATGACAGCCCCCGCCTTCACCCTTTCGGCCAGTTTCACCATCTTGTCCGGCTTAAATTTCTCAGGAACCCACAAGAATCCTCCCGGGTGCAGAACAGGCTGCTTCGTCGTCTCGCTGAACACTCCGCAGACCATGTTAGCGGGTAGGCTGGCGTCGATTTTGGAAGGGTAGTTGGAGCCGTCGAACTTTGTATCCATCAAGTTGACAAACTCGGACTTCTTTAAAGTCAGCCTCGGATTGAAAGTGTTCTCCTCCTTGACGGTCGAGACGGTTCTTCCGTTGTAATCGTGCCCCGGCCAAATGTTAGTCTCGTCCGGCAAGCTCAGAATCTTCTCTTTAACGCTATCATAAAGCTGAGCTGAGTCTCCCCCCTGAAAATCCGTCCTCCCACACCCTCCAATCAACACTGCGTCTCCCACAAACACAGAAGCCTGATCATCAGTCTCGAACGAAATACAACCAGGGGTATGACCAGGAGTAGACCTCACAGTTAGAAACCTCCCGTCCCCGATATCAATCTTATCGTTATTTGTAACAAGAACATCCGCCACCGCCCCTGACTCCCTTGAAATGAAAGTTTGAACGGCAGTACTTCCCAATCTTTCTTTAAGTGCACCTGATCCAGTTACGTGATCAGCGTGTACATGCGTGTTCAATATTTTCGTTAGATTCGCGGACATGTTGGAGAGGACCGAGATGTCGCGAGAGACGTGTTCAAGGACTGGGTCGATTAGGAGAGCGTCGGAGGAGCCGGATGACTTTACGATGTAGGTGTAGGTACAACTCGATCTATCGAAAAGTTGGCGCATGATGAGCGGTGGCTGCTTGTTCATTTTTGTTTCTGGAGAAGGGGAGGAACATACTTGTTAGAACTACGATGCACATGACCTTGTTATTTTAATTTAAACGTTAGCAAACGTCGCTCTCTGCGAAATTCGCAGTTCGGAGTTTAATCCATTTCGCCCGTGGAAAGCAAATCGAAGGGTCCATTGATCGTTTGTGATCGTCAATCGACCATGTCATGTACAATGTCAAGGTCCTTCTTGCCAAAGTTAGAAGTCATTCTTGGGGGCGCTACAAAACGTCAGGCGGGCTACCAGACACCAGATGACGAGGATGATTGTTGCAGTAGACGTATTTTAGAGCAGATGATCCCCCACCCGAGTGCGAACATACCTTTCTTTGTTTTTTGCATTTCGCTTCCAGTGAGATAGTTCATGAGAACCTCTCACATCGACAACAGACCCAACTTCTGTGGCTCCCTTCACACAACAATATCACTACATAAGACCCTCGCACCGAACTGAACAACAGCCACCCCCTCATATTCACGACGCGTATCCGCCAAGCCTCACAGCCAAATAAACAACAAAACCCCTACACCAAAAACGCCTTTAAGATCCTCCCCCCTTCCCACCCCTCCCAAAAAAGTAATGGGAAACGCCCTCGGCTCCTGCGTAGTATTCTCCCAATCAATGTGCGATAAAAAACCCCAGCAGAAAGGAGGCGCTGGAATGATATTACACATGCACGGGTAAGAGCGGTCGAGCGAAGCAAGGCTGTGTGTGTACTTGTAGCAACGAAGCAAAGCGAAGCGAAATGTGTTGACGAGTCTATTCGTTAACGTATCAAACGCGTTGATCGATCTTCACCCCAATCGACTATTAATTCTAACACAACCTCATCTACTAACTTCAAAGGAAGCACATGAAAACTCCTAAATCAGAATTTGGTGGAAAAAAAGGTTCAGCTTCAAACCCTAATCTCTTGAAAGGAAGGAACAAGGCGAAGGGAGCGGTTTATAAGTCAAAGGTTAACTTTAATAAAGTTGGAATGTAATTCGGAACACCCTTAAAGCTCCAAAAGATAAATAGAAACAAGTAAATAAAAACGACAACAATTGGATTCAGCAAATCCTAAAACGCCCTTAAATTCCTCTCCCTTCCCTTCCCCCCCGTTTACATGCTCCACTGTTTCAACGCCCTATCCAACCCCACACTGACACCCCATCTACTCCCCTCCCCCCACGCCCACCCCTCCATCCCTTTCTTATGCCCTTCAATAACTTTAACAACCTCATTCCATTTTTTAACCTCAACAATCCCACCTTTTTTCTCTCCAAGAAAAGCAAGCATTTTAACACTCCCGTCAAAAGCAACGGAGGTGATGGGACCGTATTCTTCTCCGCCGGATTTAGCGATTGATTTCATTTTCCTTAAATCGAGAATATGAGCGTATCCATCTTCACAACCTGCACTCAGGTAATATCCGTTCTCAGCGAAATTCAAATCCTTAACGTGACTACCCGTATCGATACTACCCGCGAGTTGTCCCTTTTTCAAATCCCAGATTTTGACGGAGCCTCCGGCGGTTCCTGCGGCAAAGATTAAACCGTCGGGGTGGATGGCTCCAGTGGTGTATGGAGAGGTGGTGTCGGGGTCGGTCAAAGTGGCGATTTTCTGGAGGCCGGAAGAGACAGAGAGAACGGAGACGGCACAGGAGGAAGTTGAGGCGATTATGTATTTTCCGGTGGGTTGGGAGGAGACGGAGACGACGGGGGATTCGAGGTCGAGGGAGCCGGATTCGGAGTAGGAATCGGTTGAGGAGAAAATCTTGACGGTGCCGTCGGCGCTTCCAGAAACGACGTCTTCTCCGAGGAATGCCACCGAGTTAACCGGCTTAGTTCCCGCGGTTTTAGTAGCGACCATCTTTCCCTTCTCGCGGGAGAAGACAATGACCTGTTTGTCGACGCCTCCGGTGACGATGAGGTCGGAGTTGGAGGGGGAGGTTGCGACGCAGTTGATTCCGGTCTTTCCGGAGGCCTTGTGGATGGTGTTGGACTTGGACATTTTGAAGCCGGTGACATCATCGACAGTGGCCTGGTCGGAGGGCAGAGCACGGCCCTTCCTTCCGGCAGAGAGCTGTCCCCAAGTCTCGACCATGACGTCGAGATCAACCTGGGGGATGCTGTTGGTGGATGATGAGGTGGTGGCGTTGGTGGTAGTTTCAACGTCCATGGAGGAGGCGTCGGCAGTGTTGTTTCCTCCGGCGGCGAGCATCTGTGAGGGAAGGGGGGGTTGGGGGATTAGAATTTAAGTAACAACTTTAACACCATTTGCGATGGTTCAATAATCTCACCTGCCTAGCCTGATCCCTCTCCATACTCAACCTCGCAATGACCCTCACAGCCGCGTCGTTCTGGTACAGCGCCTGGCTGAGCTCGCGACGGGTTTCCTCGAGGGCGGATTTTAGGTTGAAGGTTTCGACCATTAAAGAGTCCCATTCGGTTTGCATGGTTGAGAGGAGACCGGAGAAACCGGCGCCGGAGACGGAGGTGGGAGCGGAGGGGACTGGGAAGGGGGAGGGGAGGGGGATGTTAGAATGTGCGTTGGGGAAAATTCGCTATCTCCGAGCGAGCTCAGCGAAACGATCCAACCCCGCATGGAGGTACCCCCCACCCCCCAAATCCCCAAATCCCCTC
>BLQM01000121.1:82294-92838 GCA_012489335.1 Triparma laevis f. inornata
GGGAGGGGAGGTTTAGGAGTGGAGAGGGGGAGGATAATGTTATGAGGTGGAGTGGGAGCGACATGGGGAGAGTTGAGGTTGCTGGTGCGCAAGATGTAAATACATTGGCTTTTTTCATTCACGTGGGCTCGATATTTTGCATGGTCGCTCAGGACCGTCGATGGTGGACGAGGACAACGAAGGGATCGTCCCAAAAGGCTTGCTAGATTGAGCGACGAAGTTAAATTTACCTGAGGGGAAACGCAGGGCATGCTAGCCTCGGCTCCGGAGATGGCGCAGATCATGATATGCTTTCGTTCTTGGGAATGAATGCACAAGTGAGTTCAGACGAAAATGACCACATTGGAAACCTTCTGCTCTTCTCCTCGTTCGTTTATACTAGTATTGATACTCGACCGTGACACTGTGATATCACCGGACCCTCTTCAAGCAATGAATCCCACTCAACAATCCAAACAAGGGTATCCTGCTCCTCACGCTGGGTCGGCGAATGTGGGAAACTTTGCTCAGCCTCCTCCAGCCTCCACAAATGTCCCGCCAGGATATCCTCTTCAGGTGAGAATTCTACCGTACCATTAACCCGATTGATTCGTCTATTTTAACGTTTTGCGTCTGAAATTGACCAGCAATCAGTCCAAGTTTTCACGCACATATCACGCGCTCAACCTTGAGTGTAGTATGTTGATGTTCATGTTCAATTGAGAGCGGACGCATAGTGCTGACACACTTTTTGTATACATCTACCCGTTAACTTAAAAATAATTGGCTAGTCTACTGTATTCTAACCTTTCTCTTTAGACACAGTTTATAGTCCAACCTCCTCCTCCCTCTCAGCATCCTCAAACCTATCCTCATAACCCTCCTCCCTTCGGGTCCCAAGTTCCCTACCAACATAATCCATTAGGGTTCCCTCAAATTCCTCAACAATATTATCACCCTCCCTCCATCATCCACCAACCCTCCCCACTTGTAGTCGCACAAAGACCTCCCCCTCGAGTTTTAACAACCTCTGAAAAGCTTAAAAGATTAAAAGCAAACCTTTCCCAACAATCCAACACGTCCGGATTTCTACCAACAACGTTTCAAGGTGATCCTCTAGTAAAAGTATTAGGATGGGAAGGTGATTCACCTAATTTAATTCGATCGAGTTTTACAATTCAACCTCCAGGATGGTCAAACCCTATGAACTTGAATAACCTTCTATTAAACCCTGACCTTTACATCCGCCATACACCTCAAAAACAAGGTTCCCTATCATCTCATAATAGACAAACAACAACAACAACAAAAAACTCCCTCCAAACCTTAAACCGTTTCTCATTAACCTTCCATAAATCCGTAACCCTCCATTCTGTTGAATTCTTTAAAAAATCAAGGGAGAGGAAGTTTAAAGAGGGGAAAAGGGGGAGAGCGGTTAGAGATGAAGTGGGAAGGAGGGGGAGGAGGAGGGAGGGGGAGGTTAAGGGGGGAGAGAAGATTAGGTGAGTCAATTTTTGTTTTTGTTTTTTTGAGGTGATTTATGGAGAGACGAATATTTATAGAATGTAACTCTCTAACACGTACTCACGTAAATCTTTTTAACGTTCTAAACAATTCCTAGGCTCCAACACTTGAAAAACAATGATATAGAAGAATATAAGAAAATGCTTTCAGGACGTAAAGGTGAACGTTTAAGTTTTTTAATCGATAAAATGGATTCCTACATGTCAAACATAACCCATTTACTCGGCAAAAAAGGTAAAGGAGATTATTACGAAATAACCCACGCAAATAAGGAAACGGTTATACAACCTCAAATTCTATCCGGCGGTATCCTAAAACCCTACCAACTCCTCGGTATCCAATGGTTAACCTCTTTATACAATAACTCCCTAAACGGTGTGTTAGCAGATGAAATGGGTTTGGGGAAGACTATACAGACTATTGGTTTTTTGGGACATTTAATGGAGGGGAAGGGGGTTATGGGACCGTTTTTGGTTGTTGTGCCGTTAAGTACGGTTAGTAATTGGGGGAATGAATTGGAGTTGTGGAGTCCGAAGATTAAGGTTGTGATTTATAGAGGGAAACCGGAGGAGAGGAGGGAGTTGTATAATAAGAGGATTAAGACGATGGATTTTAATGTGCTACTGACGACGTACGATTTTGTTATTAAGGATAAAGGAGGTGAGAAGCGAGAGGAATCTTAGCGATGAGACTGGGAACGCGAATTAATTATGGGAGTAATGAGTCGGAGCGCAGTAGCCTTATCTAAAGGTACAAGCCGCCTTCACCCACCACCAAATTCTAACGAGGAACGCGTCAATCGTGTAAATGCTTCTCGCTTTCGCGTACGTCTTAGTGTTAAAAAAAATTGAATATGAGTACTGCGTTGTTGATGAAGGGCATAGATTGAAGAATGCTAATAGTAAATTAGCCGTTACATTGATGAAGGAGTATAGAATTAAGAGGAGGTTGTTGTTGACGGGAACGCCTTTGCAGAATAATTTACAGGAGATGTGGGCATTGATGAATTTTTTGGTTCCGGGGGTTTTCGGGAGTGGGGAAGGGTTTGAAGAGTGGTTTTGTAAACCGTTTGGGGGGATGGGGGGGGAACAGGTTTTGGATGTTGAGGTGAGAGAGGAGGAGCGAGAGGAGCGAAGCGACGACGTTTTTTAGAATGTTTAGAATTTTTAGTGTGGCCGCTTCACTCCGTACTAACTCGTCGCGTTCGCTCCTCGGCTCGCTTCGCTCGCCCTCCCACAGGAGCGAATGCTAATAATAAACCGCCTCCACGAAGTCCTCCGCCCGTTCATGCTTCGGCGTCTAAAATCCGCCGTAATGAACAACCTCCCACAAAAAACAGAAAATATCATCAAATGCAACCTCTCATCATGGCAGCTTCAAATGTACAAGAGTTTAACGATGAGCGCTATGGGAGTTAAGAATAGGTTCATGGGCGGGAAGAGTATCAGTTTGAATAATACTTTAATGCAGTTAAGGAAAGTATGCAATCACCCGTATCTCTTCTTCACCTCCGGTTGGGATATTAACACCGACATGATAAAATGCTGTGGGAAGCTTTCGGTTTTAGATAGAATGCTCGTGAAGTTGAGAAAAGGGGGACACCGGGTTTTGGTTTTTACGCAGATGACGCAGGTGATTGGAATTATGGAGGATTTTTTGAGCTTTAGGGGGTATGAACATTTGACGCTTGATGGGAGTACGAGCGCGGAGGAGAGGGAGAAGAGGTGAGAGACCCGAGATATTGCGAGTGGTTTTCGAGCATTAAGAACATTCTTAATAAACTAACTCGATTTTTCGCTTCTCGCTTTGATCATCGTTCGCAGAATGTACAGGTGGAACTCCCCTGACTCCCCCGACTTCGTTTTCCTCCTCTCAACCCGCGCCGGAGGTCTAGGCCTCAACCTGGCTAGCGCCGATACCGTAATCATATTCGACAGCGACTGGAACCCAACCGCTGACGCGCAAGCGAGCGACAGAGCGCATAGAATCGGACAGAGGCAGGAGGTCAGAGTCTTTAGGCTCGTTAGTAAGAGGAGCGTAGAGGAGAAAATCGTGGAGGTTGCGGGAGCGAAGAACGCCATGAACACGCTTGTGGTGGAGGCGGGGAAATTCGATAGTGTTGATGCGAAGGTGGGGATATGTTTACTGGTATTAGTTTAACCTTTCTCAGGCGGCCAACTCTAACTCGTCGCTTCGCTCGTTCGCTCAGGACAAGGACTCTGAGAACTTCTCCGCTCGTCAGTCGCTGATGAAGAGCCTGCTGGCCGTCCCCGACGAGATCGACGACGGCGACGACGACGACGACGAAGTAGACGAAGACTCAGAGTCGGACGACTCCTCAGGCGGAAAGTTCGGAGTCTCAACGAAACCCTTCAAGTCCCTCACCTCCACCGAAATCACCCTCAACGAGCAGATGGCCACCAGCGCCGACGAGTTCAAGCTCTACTGCGAGATCGACGTAGAGAGGAGGAAGGACAAGACGGAAGTGCCGCTCTACGTTGACATCGAGGACGTGCCGGAGGATTTGAGGTACCACGAGGTGAGACTTTTGTGAGGACGAGCTGAAAAAGCCGATTTAATTTGAGACGAGCGTAGCGAATCGCATGAATTCCCAGCTCCTCGCATCGCTCCTCGCAGTTCCTCACCTAACGCCAAATCTAATACGACTCGCTACGCTCGTCGTTCGTCGCTGGTCGCTCGTCGCAGCTGTCAACCGAAGTGGAGGAACTCACCGAAAGGAAAAAAGAGAAGGTCGCCTACTCAGACAACATGACCGAACTCCAGTACATGCGAAAAATGGAGAAACAATTCGAAGAAGAAGAGCAACAAGCCGCAGCAAAGAAGGAAGGTCGGAAGAAACCGAGAAGTAGGTCGACCACGCCCACGAGAGGCAGGAGCGCCACGAGTTCACCGATACCGAGTGAAGCCAAGAAGTCGAAGCGTTCGAAGAAATAATAGTGTTTAGTTTTCAATTTTGCGAACTAAAATATACAACTTTCAATTTACTACTACTTCACTTCATATACACCCTGCTACTAACAACGATCCCCTTCCCGACTTCCTTAACCTCCTCCAAAACCTGATCAACGTTAATCCCGCACTTTCCGCCTTCTTTCTGTTCCATGAATTTGCTGTAGCGGGCGTCGAAGATTCCCGATTTCACGGACGGAAGGAAGATCAGGCCTATTATCTCGGGGGTTAGGGGGTTGTAAAAAGTCAGAAAGATGTGGGAGTAGAGGGACTGGAGGTTTTGGATTAGAGAGGTTATGGGGGAGAAGTCGTTAGGCATTTGGAGGCTCAGGTTCTTGTACTTTTGGGAGGATTTGAAGAGGGGCATGATTCCGGTGTTTTCTTTTGGGTTGATTTCGTTGAAGCTCGAGTACCCCTTTTGGACGCACTTCTCGTCGATCTTGAAGACGATATCGTACTCCTGGGGAAGGGGGGAGGGGGGCGAGCGTGTTAGTTGTGAAGTCTTAGTGTTTGCTATGTCGCTTCGCTATTGGTCTCACCTTCGCCTTCCCCTTGAACCCCTTCCTCCACTCTCCCCTATCCTTCTCCACAACCTTCAAAAAATTCTTCGCCAACCCCTTCAACCTGTTCAAAATCACAAGCGTAAGGTCCCGTCCTCGAATCGACGTGGTTTCCTCCCTCGTTAAAATCATGATGCTCTGCTCGGTCTCGATCTCCTCGTCTATTTCTGCGAAGAGCGAAGTGACGAGTTAGAATAATGGGCTTACTACAGCGAGGAGCGAGAGCGATATCAGCTCGTCGCTTTGCTCCTTGCTGGGCTTCGTCCTCGCAGATTCTCACCCTCTCTTCCGACGTAAATAACGCCCTTCTTAACCTCCTTCAAATACTCCAATATAAGTATGAACCCCTCCCAAACGCTTTCCCCCTCAAACTTCTCCAACCCTTTAAACACAAAAGCGTCGAACACTTCACTACTCAATTTAATCATATTCGAGCTCAACCACACGTTGAAAACGTGAACGATTTGCTGCGACGGGGGTAGGGGGGGGTGGCGAGCGAAGCGAGCCGAGGAGGTGAGGGGGGAGTTAGTTAAAATTCTCGTAGTATGATAGTATGGTTACGATTGGCGAGCGAAGCGAGCTAATTATCGCATTGAGCGAAGCTTAAAGCTTAAATGAACTAAATGAAAGCAAGTACAAATCCTCGTCGCTTCACTCCTCGCTGCTCCTCTAATTCGCATTCCCAGCGCTCGTCGCCGTTCGGTCCTCTTGCTTCTCACCTCTCTCCCCAGAATCACTGCGTTAATGAGGGTCGACCATTCGATATTTTTGTTCCACGCTTGTAGGCGATTTTGTATTTCGTTTTCTTCGGGTGTTAGGGAAATAAGGGAGTTCAAGTATTCGACTTCTGAGCGACGGTCGAAGTTGATTTTTACGTTTTTAGTGGAGAGGAAAATGTAGCGTTCCCAGCCTGGAGAGGGGGGGGGGGGTCGAGCGAAGCGAGCGTGTTAGAAATTGCGGAGTGAAGAAATCCGCATTAACCCTTCATATTAACAAGTGGTTCATACAAAAGTACCGAGATGGTACAGGTCTCCTCATGTGAATCAGAAACTCTAGTCCGTGCCGACTGCGCCCCGAGACTTATAATGCTCATACGAGTCGCGCCTCAGGAGCCGGCGAGTCATCACAACAGCAAATTATTATTATGATTCTTCTCACCTTCACCCCTCAAATCAATGCTACTATCCAACTCCTCAATACTCTCAATAACCTTTAACATAATCGCATCTTTAATGTTCAAAATCCCGTTCAAATTCTTCGGGTATTTCGGGTTGCTTTCCAACTCGACCATCAACGTCGTATCGGATGTCGCGGTTATATTTTTAATCAAAATAGGGAGGTTGAGGTTTGATAAATTTTTAATGTCGTTGATAAGTTCGGTGGAGATTGAGGTTGGGGGGGAGACGGTTAAGGTGGATTCGAGGTCAGAACCGGAGGGGGTGGAGTTGAGGAAGAATTGGAAGGTTTCGAGGGCGCGGTTGGTGAAGACTACGCAGAGATAGATGCCGTCTAGGAACTGCGGCGAGCGAAGCGAGCCGAAGAATGGAAGGGGGAGTTGGGGGGGAGTTAGTGCAATGAATGTGAATGTGAGTGAGAATGTTGGCTCGTTGATTCTCACCTTTCGAATCTCCCATTTCCCCTTCCACAAATTCTTAAACTCCTTCAAAACCTCCGCACCGCTCGACGGACTCGGTCCTCTAAGAATCCTTGATTTCGGGAACGTACAGTTAATGAGTAGCTTATCATTCTGAATTCTAATTCTAGGAATTTCAACACCTGCTGCTTCAAGGTTTGATTTTATGGAGTGGAAGTTGAAGGTTGAGGGGAGGGGGATTTTTAAAACGTAGCTTGGGATTTTGTGGGATTGAGATGAACATTGGAAGAGGAAGTCGTCGTAGGAGCCGAGGGCGTTTGAGAATTTTATGTGGCTGCCGTCGGAGGACCACAATCCTGAGGATGGGGAGTCTGCGTCGGATTGGTGGTGAAGAGCGTAAGGTCCGTTCTTAATAGCTTCAATTTGCGTGCTCGCTTTAATGGGGGGTAGGGGGATGAACGTTGTTACCGGTTTCAAGGAGCGGAACGTTTTCAAAATGTTCTGAGAGCGTAGTTAGTTAGTGAGCGTGTCAGTGGTGGAGAAACGTTATTGGTAGCGAGACGAGGAGTCTAAGACGGCTCACCTTCAGGTTAAACTCTAAATCCAACGCTTTGCAATATTCCTCAATCGCGTCAAGCTGCTCCGGGTTTAACTTGTAATCAAAGTACTTGAGAATTTTAAGCTCGTTTTTACTCTGAGGTTTGGTGGAGTACGAGGTTAAGGTTAGGAAGGTTGAGATTTGTGGGGAGGGGGAGTAGCGGCAGTAAGGATGTTTCTGAATGCAGCAGGAGTACTGGAAGGGGAGTTTTAGGTGTAGTTTGAGGGAGGGGGACGGGGGTTGAGGGAGGGCAGAGGTGAGGGAGGAGAGGTAGGAGGGGAGGAGGGGGGAGGAGTGGAGTTTGTAGTTGGAGAGGACGTTCAGGGATGCGGCGATAGCGGGAGGGAGGAGGTAGATTGTGGAGAGTGTCAAGGGAGTCGAGTAGTAAGGAGGTGGGTGGGGGAGGGGTTTGGAAGGGAGGGAGAGGTTGGTGTAGGAGGTGTAGGTTGCGGTAAGAGAGGTAAGGGTTTGGGGGGGCTGTGTGAGCGAGCGAACAGCGAGCGAAGCGAGTGCGTGTTAGTTGACGCTTAAGCAGTCGTTTGAGCTGTTGTATATAGCAATTCGAAGGACGGGGAGGTGAGGGCACTGCAGTCTCACCTTCTTCCTAGGACCGAAATGGTGCAACCACTCATCGAAATGACCAGCCGCGTCGAACTCAAGCAGAGAGCGGATGTATGCGATCAACACGGTTAGAGTCGGATCGGTGGCTGAGGCGGAGGAGGGCAAGGGATGGGGGAGGGGTCGAGGCATTGTCGATGGTCGAGGGCTCTGAAAGAAAATGGACTGTGAATGTTTATTTGGAAACAAGAGGGCGCGAATGTCACTTGGATTGGAGTTTATGGCAAACTGACGACTCTCGTTAAGTTCTGAGGGATGGGAAAACGTATTGGGAGTGGTATAGACAGTTTGATTTTCCAGTGTTGTGGACCTGATTTTGCATTTTGAGCTCTCAAGTTCGACCCTTTACGTAAGTGCGAGGAGTAGGCGTTGTAGTGGGCGACGATTGCAGAAGATATTACAATTGGGAACGGGTATGTCGTGCCGAGCGCATGGATTGAATGAATCGACATTTAGTCCCATCGATCGTAGGACGATGAAGGGTCATTCGTTGATTGGTCTCCTGTGCTTTTCGACGCTCTGCGCGGGGACGCGATTATCTGATGTTTGGGTAAACTAACACAAATTCTGCATTATTACCACCTTCACAGTCTTTAATAACGTTTGCAACATTCTTTCGAGCAGTCCCTCGATAGCGCGTAATTACTACCCCCTTCGTTTACACCCCCTTTGTTTACCATGGGAGAACGTAAAATCCTTAACAAGTACATCCCGGCGGACTTCGACCCTACGTTGATCCCCAAACTGTCGTCCACGAAGGAGTTCAAAGCCACCCAGAAGCGCAATGAAGGCAAGGTACAAGTCCGCATGATGATCCCTTTTAGCATGCAATGCAACAACTGCGGTACTTTCATGTACCGTGGTAAAAAGTTCAACAGTTTGAAGGAGGATGTTGGAGGGAGTCAGGGGAAGTACTTGGGGATTCAGAGGTATAGGTTTTACATTAAGTGTGTGGTGTGTAGTAGGGGGATTACATTTAAGACTGATCCGGAGAATGGTGATTATGAGATGGAGGTGAGTAAAAGAAGCGTAGGAAGTATGTGTAGGTGGAGTGGGTTGAACGGATATTATATGATAGGATGAAACGGGAGGGAGCGATCAGCGAGTGTGTGTATGTGCAGGTGTAGGTGAAGCAAGCTTTACGATTAATTACAACTCGGATTTCCAACGTTGCACTCGTTCTCCTAACTAACTCGCCCCACATCGCTTTTCTTGTCGCAGAGCGGTGCGAGTAGAAACTACGAGGTGTGGAAGGACAAAGAAAAGCACGAAGAAACCGCAGAAGAAGACAAGGAAGAGAACACGGGAGCGATCGAACAGCTCGAGAAGAGAGTCGAAGAGAGCAGGAAGGAGATGGAGGAGATCGATAGGTTGGAGGAGATTAAGGAGTTGAATTCGAGGCACGTAACCATGACGAGCGAGGAGATATTAGGGAAGGCGAGGGGGGAGGAGGGGTTGGACGTGGACGCGATTAAGGGGGAGATGGAGGATGAGGAGGCGGTGAAGAACGTCGTTTTTGGGATACGGAGGTTGGAGGAAGAGGATTCGGATGACGAGGATGTTGGGAAGATTGTTAAGGAGAGTTTTGCAGGGGAAGACGGAAGTGGAGGAGGTGGAGGAGGTGTGGGAGGGAGGGGGGGTGGGGGGGTAGAAGAGGAAGCCGCCGGTTGTGAGTGTTGTGGTAAAGAAGAAGAAGAAGAGGAAGGTTGAGAAGAAGATGGCGGAGAAGAAGGTGGTAGTGGAGAAAAAGGACGAACAGAAGCAAGGAGAAGGAGGAGGATTTGGTGGATTGTTGGGCGGCTATGGGAGTGATAGTTCGTAGGGGAGGGGGGGGAGAAGAGGAAGCCTTCGGTTATGAATATTTTGGTGAAGATGAAAAAAAAGAGGTGGGTTAAGAAGGTGGTAGAGAAGAAGGCGGTGGTGGAAAAGAAAATCGGAGAGAAACAGGCGGAGGAAGAAGGAGGAATGTGTGGATAGTAGGGGTTGATGTACAAAAAAATGATTTTGATTTTTTATGTAAACCGATCTAATACTTTTTTAGTTTTTTGGTTATGGTTATGGTTATGGTTAAAGTATAGTGGTTTATGTATAGTGGTTTATGTATAGTGGTTTACAACAGCGGGGGCTGGTATAGTAAGATTTCTGGGAAGATTTAAGGAAATTTGCAGTAATGTTATAATAGAAAAAGTTGATTTTTTAGATTTTGACGATCGACGATTTTCTTCTTTAGTTAAATTTTACGAAGTACCTCAATTTTTACCAAAAAATATTAAGACAGTTTATTTTTATTTTGAGGAGAATCACAAATCTGAGAAGTCAAAATGTAGTAACAAGCCCCGGTTTTGAGATAATTCGAAAGCAACTGCGTTCATTCAAAGTCTGTTTCGGATTGTATCTGAAAATGTTGTAAAAGCTGACAATGATTGAAATCCGCTTGGGTCCAAGTTAAACCAATTCAGGGAATATTGATGTCCTCGTAGATTAAAGCGAAATAACCAAAGGCCCTCACACGCCTCGATGAAAGTCCTGTTGAGATAGGTCGACGTTTCAATTTCGCTTTTAAGCATCATAACGAAGTGCAGTACAAGCAAATGTTGATTCTCTGCAATTCTTTGGGCTTGTTTCTTACATAGACGAATGTTACTCTTCCTTTTCATTACGACAAATTCTTTGCACTCCACGAGGAGAAACAATCTCTAGT
>BLQM01000122.1:35917-56131 GCA_012489335.1 Triparma laevis f. inornata
GAGGGTTAGGAAGTTGGGGGGGAGGGGGTGGGGGGCTGGGAGTGTGTTATGAAGGACGACTTGAACGGAAATGGTTGTTTGAGCGCGATGGGTTCGATTTTGTGGGCATTGGCTCACCTCAAAAATCCTTTTTTGGGTTCCTCTGCGTGCGTGATGGGTTGACGCGGAGTGAAGTTGAGCGGGAAATGTGTTAGAGAAGGGGTTTGGAGCGCGTTGTGGCAGTGAGGTTGTGGGACGGGGGGCAAAAGGTCGATGACCGTCGATATATTTAATTGAGATGCGCTAGATCGCGTTTTATTACCATCGATTTCAACCAAAGTTACCGACATCGCTAGGCTCGGATGAAAGGCGAATTCGCAGCATCACAACCCCGGGTCAATCGGTTGTTCACAGAGTGTCCATTCGCAAGTTCAGGCTTCTCGAGCGCAAAAGTGCTGCGTATCAGCAGTTTTCAATGTTCTCACCGTCGGCTATGGAGGAAGACAGCACCAATCGCTGGGAGCGACGAACCGAGGTTTGCACATCGAAAGTCTGCTCGAAACCAGGGAAGTTAGTGCGCTTGACGTGGGTCAGGGTGGTCCTGGGCGCCATTGCGGGGCCAGTGAACCCGCTGACGAGCGGGGCTAGCACGAGAGCGATCGAGACAAGTTTCATTATAGGAAAAGGAAGTCGGCCCATCGAAAGCTGGAAAGCATTTTCACACTAGGTGTCGATCCACAATTATTGAAAGAACTATGCGCTTGCTATTTTTCTTAGCTTTGATGCTTCTGTGCGATAATTCGTCCACGTTCAGCATACAGACGCCTGCAATACAGACGACTACAAGCTCGAATAGAGCATCTCCCTCGACCTCGCTTTATCCGAGCTCGATGGCTCGTCCAGCCGACTTCCTACACTCCCCTACAACTCTACGCTCAAATCCCGGCTCCTCTGTCCCCCTCACTGAATGGCAGAAGCCTTCGCGCTTCTCCGTCAAGCTCGGCGCTGTCGGAATCATTAACCTCTACGGCCTCTACTACGGCCTCACCTCGATCTTCCTCGGCCTAATCTGGACCGTCGCGAACTTCTTTACCTGGCTCACCTACAAATTCACCTGGAAAATTCTCCTCCTAAAAAACTTCGACAAAGGTCGTCGAATCTCCGTCTTCCTCGCCCACGTCTGGGGCGTCTGGTTAATGCGTCTAACTCGCTGTTACCCAATAATCGAGTCCCGTGATTCTGCTCCTACTCCCGTAAAGTACTTTCAGAAGTCGATGCCTACGGTATCACCTTCGGTGATGTACGTTGCGAATCACTGTTCGTGGATGGATATACCTTTTATGGGGGCTGCGATTGGGTGGAGGAATTATAAGATCGTTGCGAAGAAGGAGTTGACGAAGGTGAGAGGATTGGGGTGGGGTTGGCGAGACGAGGAAGAGCATAGCGACGAATTGAACAAGAATAAGCTGCAAGAAAAGTTCCCATCTTTGCCATCTAGATCGTTAATTATTTAACTAACACACGCTCGCTTCGCTCGCAGGTCCCAATATTAGGCCAATCCATCCTCCTAGGAGGCCACGTCTGCGTCGATCGTACCAACCGTCGCAGTCAAATCCAAACCCTAAAAAAAGGTGTCGAGTGGCTCAAATCAGGCGTCCCCCTATGCGCGTTCCCAGAAGGCACGAGAAGCAAGACCGGACGTCTAATGCCATTCAAGAGAGGCGCGTTTTCTATGGCTAGTAAAGGTGTGTGGAACTGTGAGGAGCGAAACGACGAGCTGGGTATACGATAATTACGTCGCTACGTTTGCTGTTCGCTTCGCTCGCCGCGACGAGACTCCAGTCTCAACGTCGGCGTCTCTTTCTTCGCTACTCGTTTCTAACACGGCTCGCTTCGCTCGCCTGCAGCTGGAGCGGAGATTGTACCTCTTAGTATTATCGGAAGTGAGAGGGTCATGCCTGTAGGTTGGGTGATGCCTAAAGTGAGCAGTCGGAGTTTGAAGGCGAAGATTGTGGTTCATCCGCCGATTTCGAGCGTAGGGAAAAGTGAGGAGGAATTGACGAAGGAGGTTAGGGAGGCTATTATCAGGTGAGTCCGTGGTGCACGTGACGATTATTTTAATGACATACATTTTTGGGCTAACCCTGATGCTGATGTTCACGATACGCGTTTCAACACACAGCGGCCTGCCTGAGAGTCAAAGGCCGAAGGAACTTTAGCTAGCTACATTAACAATTTACCGAATACATAAATCAAATTTAAAACAATTTGCACAGAGAAAAAAACAAAACCCCACCCTCTCTTTGCTAGTCAACACGTGTTTACGTTTAAAATCTTTTACGCTATTACATTCACCCCTCCAATCTTAGTTAAGAAACTGCGCCAACCACTTAAATCCATCCGCATACCCCATCCTCCTCGCCACCGAGCACATGAAAAGTTCGATCGGCCTGATATTAGGGTTGGGTTCACCTTTCACTTCTTTGCCGAAGGTTTCGAGGAGGCCGAGCTCGTATTTTAGCTGGTCTTCGGACATGGCGCCTTGCATGTCGATTTTGTTGCCGAGGACGAGGAAGGGGACGTTGGAGAGCTCGTCGGATGTGAGGAGGGAGTCGAGTTCTTTCTTAGCCTGTGGGGGGGGGGGGGGTGGCGAGTGAGCGAAGCGAGCTGGGTTAGTGATGGTGGAGGATAGCTCCTCGATTTTTCGTAGCTCCTCGATTTAGCTCGTTCCGCTCACTCAACGTCCTCGCTCGAAATAGAACTCGTCACTTCGCTCGTTTTCTCACATTCTAACTAACTCGTCGTCGCTTCGCTCCTTGCCTTTCGCCCGAGACGTTGCTTCGCCTCACCTCAGGCAAACGACCCGTATCCTTCGCATCAACCAAATAAACAACCCCATCAACCGTCGTAAAATAATCCCTCCACAACCTCCTCGCAGTCTCGTGCCCTCCCAGATCGAAAGTCTTGAACCTGATTTTACCGATAATGAGCTCGTCGGTGTTGGGGTGGAGGGTGGGCTCGTGGATTTGCATGCGGTTTTCTTTTAGCATGTGGAGGAGGGTGGTTTTGCCTGCGTTGTCGAGGCCGAGGAAGAGGATTTTGGCGTTTTTGTGGTAGAGGCCTGGGAGGGGGGGGGGGGGGGGGGGTAGTTAGGAGGGGGGTGGGAGGGGGGGGATATTCGGTTGCGGGCATTTGAGCAGGAGTGATGGTGGGGGTTTGCGTCGCCTCATCACAGCATTTCATTTTGCTACGGAGATGGTCCAATATATTTACAAATAGTGCAAAAGGGGGTGAACGGTGATGGTGGGGGTGGGGGTGGTGACATATGGCTTGAGAATAATAATAATTATGCGGAAATGTCATGTGTGAGGCTCAGATTGTCCGCCACTAGACGAGCGTTGGGTCTCTCCGTTCGCGGAGAACTCCCGGCTGAAAAAAATCACTCACCGAGACTGGCCAGTATAGAGTACCACCAGTCGAACAGGAACATGTTAAGCTAATGGTGGGTGTGTGTGCAATTCTAAGGAGGAGGGAGGCGAGAAGAGGAGCTAGAGCCAAATAGGAATTTCGCCATAAATTTCATTTCCAAGACATTTAACCATGTCCAAACAGATCGTCTTCCACATCGGAGGATGGAGTTCCTGGTGAGTGCTGAGGGGGTGACTAATGCATCTCAGAGAGCTGTATGCCCTCCAAATTCTCCACAGACGCCTTGTTTGAAAGTTATAGTTGACGTCAGGAGGGAGGAGAGTCGACTTCACGGCCCCTTAGTCAATGTATTATAGCCATTTTAACGGCTCAACACGCAATATGTCTATAAGGATCCTAAGATTATTACCATATTCCTGCATCTCCTTAAAAGCGAGGTCGTTTATGTCGGTATTTATTTCTTTTCATGACTTCTAAATTAGAAGCCCTCCGTAATTCGTAGCGACAATTCCCTCCCTCCCTCTCCTAACCCCCGATTTATCGTCCTCCCTCCCCCAACAGCGGGTTCTACAACAAAGCCTACAACGTCCTCGCTTCCCTTTCCGTGCTCTTCCCTTCTAGATTGAGAGTAGTAAATCATGTTTATGGGAGTAGAGATGAGTATAGGTCGTGGCTTTTAGGAGAGGTGAGAAGAGCTGTGGCACTACAAACCTGAGTGGAGAACCTGAGCTACCTTGATCAATCCTATTCCACCCCCACAATGAAGCTGCGCTCGCGAATAATAATGAATATACCAAGCTACACACGTTCGCTCGCTCAACTCTCTGCACAAACGTTAGCGCTCCGCTGTGTGAGACTCAACCCTCTGCACACACGTTCAAGACGCAAGCGAGCGAAAACGCTCTGCCGTAGCTGAACTGTTACGTTCACGCCGTTCCACTCCGCTAGGGCCGCTGCGAGGGGTCTAACCCTGGCACAAACCCGGTCCTTTTTATGATATACGTAACCGCCAGTAACTCATACGTACCCGCCGCTTTCGTCGTTCCTTCGTTTCTAAACACTCGCCCCCGATTCTAATTCCCGCTCCTTCCTCCCTCCTCGGACGTTCCGTCCTCGGCAGGACGAGACCGACGGCTTCCGCGACACCTTCCTCGGCATCTCCAAAGCCAACAAACAAACCTCCTCCCCCTTCTCCTGGATCGAGGATTCCGGCTCCAACAACTTCGTCGGTGGATGCGATGACACCCTCGACTGGTGTAAATCCTTCGTCTCCCCTTCCGCGTCCGACGCGGGGAAGGAGAAGAGCAAAATGAAACCTGATGATTTTAGTGAAGGGCATGGGTATGATTATGATTTGGTCGTTATTGGAGGAGGAAGTGGAGGTTTGGCGGCGTCTAAGGAGGTGAGAGACGCTCTAAAAGTTTCGTCGCTATCCTCCCTACTAACCCTCCCCTAAATAACCCACAGGCTGCCAAGTTCGGCGCCAAAGTAGCCGTCCTCGACTTCGTCAAGCCCTCCCCCGCCGGTTCCACCTGGGGCCTCGGAGGCACCTGCGTCAACGTCGGATGCATTCCGAAGAAGCTCATGCATAATGCTGCGCTTATTGGAGAAATTTTGACTAATGATGTACAGCCGTATGGATTTAACGCACCTGAGCAGACCGAAGGCCACCAGGTGAGAAACTGCGAGAGGTGAAGCTACTATCTGGCAATACGACAAATTATGGTCGTAATTCGTCTACATCAGCAGCTTTAGATTAAACGCTTAAGCCGCTTTCGTCACTTCATAATTCTAACGTCGTTTGCTCCAATCTTCACGCAACTCGCTTCGCTCGCCCGTAGTGGGAGAAAATGAGGGAATCCGTACAAAACCATATCAGAGGACTCAACTTCAACTACCGCGTGACCCTTAGGGAGAAGAACGTTACCTACCTCAACAAGCTAGGGAAGTTCATCAATCCCCACACCCTTGAAGTCACTGACAAGAAGGGCAAGGTCTCCCAACTCACCGCTTCGAGGTTCGTCGTAGCCACGGGAGGTAGGCCCACAACCCTCGACTGCGAAGGAGGAGAACACGCCATTACGAGCGACGACATCTTCTCCCTCGAACAGGTGAGAAGCTGCGAGGAGCGAGAGCGACGAGACTGGGAATACGACAATTGCGATCGAAATGAGGCTCCATGAGCATCAAGAACATTTTATACTAACTCGTCGCTTCGCTCCTCCATTTGCTAATGCTCGTCGCAGTCCCCCGGAAAGACCCTCTGTGTTGGAGCGAGTTACATCTCCTTGGAGTGCGCCGGTTTCCTTGCTGGACTAGGTATGAAGCCGCGAGGAGCGAAGCGACAAACATTAAGAACGTTCTAAACTAACTCCCCCGCCCCGCCCCCCGCAGGACTCGACACCACCGTCGCCGTCCGTTCCATCCTCCTCCGAGGCTTCGACCGTGAAATCGCCGACAAAATCGGCGCCCACATGGAAGACCACGGCGTCAAATTCAAGAACGGCGTCGTCCCCAGCAAGCTCGAGAAGGCGTCCGACGGAAAGATCACCGTCACGTTCTCGGACGGATCGAGGTGAGGCACTGCGAAAAGCGAAGCGACGTGCTGGGAATACGACGATTGCGCGAGAAATGAGGCTCAATGAGGAGCGAAGCGACGAGTAAAGTAGAGTACATGTTGTTTGTGAACGAGTACTCATGGTCTATGAACTCGTCGCTTCGCTCCTCGCTGGGAATACGACGATTCCATTCGTAATCCACCTATCCTACTAGCTCCTGTCTAGGTATCGACGCCAATATTATCGCCACGCAATTCTAACTCGTTAACGCCAATCTTCATGCGACTCGCTACGCTCGTCGCAGCGATGTTTACGACACCGTTCTTACGGCTATCGGACGTCGCGCTGATACCGAGAAGCTCGGCGTTGACGCTGTTGGAGTTAAGACCAACCCCAAGAACGGAAAGATTATCTGCACGGATGAGCAGACCTCCGTCAACAACATCTATGCCATCGGAGACGTCATGGAGGGATGCCCTGAGCTCACCCCCGTCGCCATTCAGGCCGGAAAGATGCTCGCCAGGCGTCTCTTCGACGGATCAGACGAGGTGAGAAGCTGCGATGAGCGAAGCGACGAGCTGGGAATATGATAATTATGGTCGTAATCCGTCTGTGCTGGTAGCTTTAGTCTAAGAGCGCAAGCGTCTTTCTTCGCCACGTAATTTTAACTCGTTAACTTCAAACTTCACGCGACACGCTATGCTCGTCGCAGCCCATGGACTACCAGAACATCTGCACCACCGTCTTCACTCCCCTCGAGTACGGCGTCGTCGGCTTGAGCGAGGAAGACGCTAAGCAGGTCATCGGATGCGGCTCCAAGATCGAGGTGTACCACTCCAACTTCACTCCCCTTGAGTGGTCGCTCAGCGAGCACAGGCAGAAGCACCCCGCGTTCTGCAAGGTCATCGTCTGCAAGGAAGACGATAAGGTCCTCGGAATGCACTACCTCGGCCCCCACGCCGGAGAGGTGAGAATATATTTGCGCGTGTCACGATAACGAGCGTAGCGAGTTGCTTGAATATTCTTGTTAACGTTTTAGAAATGCGTAGCGATGATAGTGGCGGAGATCAGTTACTAGCAGCCGCTCGTCGCTTCGCTCGCCGTACCTCCTCTCGTTACTAGAAACAATTAATACTAACTCCCCCCTCCCCTCCTCGCTCCCCCCCCCCTCCTCTCCACAGGTCACCCAGGGCTTCGGCGTCGCCATGAAGAAGGGCATGACCTACAATGAGCTCACCAACACCGTCGGAATTCACCCCACCTCCGCCGAGACCTTCACCGACCTCACTGTCACCAAGAGCTCAGGAGAGTCCGCGGACTCCAAGGGATGCTGAGGTTAAGCCCGAGCTGTCTGCGGACGTTCGGGCCTGAGAAGCTTTTTTGCTGTGTATTAAACACTGTAAAGACAACTCTGAAAGGAAGAGGGGGGGGAGAATATACGAGGCGATCGAGGGCATTGAATGACGAACGTAGAGTTTTGAAAAAATGCCTAAATACAACGATTGTTTTAGGGTGGGATAAGAAGAAGAAAAGAAGATTAACCCTTTGTTAAAAGAAGAAGATCAGTCTGACGTTTTCTTTATTTTTGATTTTGGCGGGGGTTGCGGTATTCGCAATCGGACTTTCTTTTTTAACATGGGTTGCGAGTAGGTCTCGTCCTGCTCCGCGATCTGACCGAGGGCCTTGTTGCCCTTGGGGGGAGTGCCGGGCTGCGAGAGAGGGAAGCCGATCTCGAAGTCCTCCTGAGATGCCATCCAACTCGGTGGTATCCCCGTGAACAAGTTTTGAGCCTTCGCCGATGCCGCCGCTTCGCTTCTTTCCCTCAAGATTTCCTTAACCGACTTCTTCTTTGTTTTCACCTCCACCTCCCCCACCCACACGCCATCGTCTTCAGTGAACTCAACCCCAACGCTCTTCTCCGCAACCTTTAAGGCGTGAGAGAGAAAATCTTCAACAGATAAAACGTACTTCATCAAATTGCAATCGCCGCAACAACTAACTACGGTATCAACAGAATAAACTCGATTGTCGCTATCGAGCCGATCTAAGCCGTTGTGGTGGGGTGGGTCTGTGTCTGGACTGGACTCTTTCCCGCAGTAGAAACACGGCTTTGCGGTTATCTCGTTAAATTGCTCGTTCGTCAACGAGTGCGTCTTCGTGTGGGTGGAGCTGTTGGTGATGTACGACGAGCGGGACCGCTTGGAAATGTTGTTAACGAAGCGCCCCGGGTACAGCCCGAAATCTTGTTCAGAGTTCTTCGTCGCGAGGTGACGACAGGCGAATACGAACGACGCCACCCGCCGTGCCCCTTTCATCTGATTGCATTTGCCGCAGGCTGCGGCGCAGTTTTCGACGCAGAACGGGCCCATGTAGGGCTTGAGACACTGGTCGCGAGCCTGCGACGAGCGTTAGCGAGTAGCATAAAATTAACGATTGTCTTGTTAGAATTGCGTAGCGATGATAGCGGCAACATTATCGAGACTGAAACTAATAGCGCAGCTGAATTTCGATTACAATTGTCGTATTCCCAGCTCGTCGCTTCGCTCCTCGCAGCTTCTCGCCTCTGATAACCTCTCCGGCCAAATCCTCAATCGCGTTATCCCGTTCGGCTCCCCAACCCCAGCAGCCAATCCTGCGACGAGCGTAGCGAGAAGAAGAGGTTGGGGTTAGAATTCACAGTTCGTCAGCGCTCTTCACACTCTTCGCACTCGTCGCTTCGCTCCTCGGCTCGCTCACCGCAAATCGAGCAATCCCGGCGCATAATTTCCGTCGCCTGAGAGTCAGACAACTCGAAAGGAACTTCGCCGTCCTTTGCAAGCCGTTTGTAAGCTTTTAATTTTTCGATGTGAGGCAGCGCCCCGGTGGTGGTTGTTCCTCCTGCTCCCCTGCTCGTCTGGTGGAGTTCTTTCAGGCATCTCGAGCAGTGGTTGTTCGAAGGAGCTCGTGAGGGAGGAGAGGAGAGAAACGAACCGAGGGAACTCTGCTTAGTCGAGGACGGATCGTGACGGCACGAGTAGCACAGGATGGACACGACTCCGCTCTCCGACTCCTTCGCCTGTCGAAGCTGCGAGCGTAGCGAGCAGTGTTAGTGGAGAAAACGAGCAGTGGAAACGTAACGAGGTATCACCTTCGGCTTTTTCTTTGCCTTCTTATTCTCGTCCGGGGAGTCGGAGTCGTCGCTCTCGCTGAGGACTGGCGCTTTCTTTTTCGTTGTTTTCTTTGTAATAGTTTCCTTCGTTTTCGTTTTCGGTGATTTGATCGTAGAAGCATGCGGCCGTGGTCGCTCGCAGGCCAAGCACTTGGTGGTCGCCCACTCATTCACAAGAGTGCACGTGCGACATGCCCACTCGGCAGGCTCCATCGTCGGCATTGGGATGAGGGACGACGAGAGGGCTCGGTGGGACGTCTTCGTTTCTTCGCGATACTATTACCTAACGTCCTCTGGTATGACTATTTGGGTATGGATGTTGGAACTGCGAACTTCTTGGACCTCGCGCGTGGGTTGCCTTCTTGTTACAACGTAAATTTATCGCTATAGTTACAAATTCGCAAAATCCATAGAAGTGAAAAAAAAGTCGACAAACTCTCCTCTCCCTCCTTCATTACGTAACGACACACAATCCGTACAAATCCCAACACTAAAATGAATAGGATACTACTGCTCGTTCTACTTCTACTCAATTTGACCAGCCCCCTCCTTTCGAATTCATCATGCGAAGTTGCGCCCCCGATAATCGACATTGCCGACGGCATCTCGGAGACTACAACTGTGAGCGCGATCCTAGACGCTACAATCAATAAGTCAGGCGTGCTGTACCTCACCAATTGCGGCTACCTTTGTGACTTGATGTCCATTGAGTCCGAGAGCGCATTTGACGACAACCTGCGCACCCTCTTCGCTGCGGGGCGCTCTGACAATTCCTCGTGGTCGTCCCAAATGAATTCTCGCGGTTACATCAAGGAAGGCAGCGAGAGCGGAGTACGGTCAAAGTTTTACGAAGTGAGAAACTGCGAGGAGCGAAGCGATAAGAATTTGTACTTGGTTTCATTCAATTCGTTGCTACGCTCCTCTCATTAAGAACATTCTAAACTAACTCGTCGCTTCGCTCCTCGGCTCCTCGCTACGCTCGTCGCAGGTGAAGGAGGGCTACGAATTCGGCTCCTCCGCTCCCTCCGCACCACGAAGAAATAAATGGCCTGGCCATTTCTCGTCCCTCCCCTCCTCCACCGTGCCGTCGCTTGATAGAATGTTTGAGGAACTCGAGGATTTAAAAAACCTGTTGACTTCGAAGGTGTTCGCACCTTACCTCAACACCGACTCAAAAAAAACTAACGACCCGCTCCTCCAGCCTGAGGACTGGGAGCAAGGGAGATCGATCGACTTGGTACGATATATTCCGCCCCTCGCACTAGAACATTTTAAACTAACTCGTCGCTTCGCTCCTCGGCTCGCTTTGCTCGCCGCTCGCCAGGTACGACTGTTCAATTACCTCCCCTGCGACGATTCGTCCGATCTCCCCGAACTCGGATCCTCCCCCCACACAGACTGGGGATTGATCACAATAATCCTCCAGCCTCCGAGTTCCCCCACTGCGCTTGAGCTTCATCATCCAAAAACCCAAACCTGGGAGCCCGTCCCACCCATACCCAACACCGTCGTTGTGAATGCCGGCGATTTCCTCGAACTCCTTAGCTACGTAAATCACGATTCCAGATCAACCTTCAAGTCCCCGCTACATCGAGTGCAGCACTGCGGAGCCAACGGCGGCGCAAGGAAAAGCGTGGTGTTCTTCTCCTACCCTCGACCTGAAATGTCCTTAAAATTAATCCAAAACGACATCGTCGAACAAATAAAGTCGGGCAAAACCGATGATCACAACACGCTGCTCGGAGAGGACTACTCGAAATACAGCACCTTTGGCGAGTGGATCGACGAAAAGTGGTCAGGCGTAACAGTTCAAACATAATATAACAACAATAAAAAAGGAGAGTGCGATATATTTATATAACAAACTTCTTCCTGGTGATTCTTCTTTTTGCGATTTTTCTTTTTACGAAGATAACGAACGATGATTTTTTTTTGAGGTTTAAACGTCGAAGTGTTCTACAATATGATGTGCCTTGTTGAGCTCCGCAATTGCTGCACTGTTTCCACTCGCTTTAATACAACATACATACTTTGGGACACTCCTCATCGAATTTCTATAATCTTTCCCAAACTGCGCCTCAAATCCCTCAAGCGCTCTCAGATAAAGCTCCTCAGCTTTCCCATAATCCTCCAACCCCATTTAATAAACAATCGCGATATTCCCCACGGTCGTGAGTGTACTCGGATGAGTCTTCCCCAGCGTCTGCTCGTTCCCCTCCAAAGTTCTCTCGTAATTCCCCAAACTATCATAAGCTACTTCTAAATCTATCAACGTGTTCAACGTGGTCTTGTGATCTTCCCCTAAAACCTTCGTCCGTCCTGCCAAACACCTTTCGTAAACTTTAATCGCCGTCTCGCTCTCTCCGTTCTCCCGCAGCCTCCCACCTATTATGTTTAACGTGTCCAAAGTCACACGATTCTCCTCTCCCAACGCCCACTCCATCCTCTTCAACAAATCTCTCAGTTTCTCCATTAGCTCAACCTCAGTCTCACAAGTTATCATGACAAGACCCCTCGTCGCTTCGAGCTCCTTCTCACTATCGCGCCTTAGCTGCTCCTTGTACCCCTCCTTCGCTCGCCTCAAGTGTCGCCTCCTTTCATCCACATCCCTAACCTGATTACATGATAGCCCCAATTCATAACAAGCGTCCAAAATCTCCAGCTTCCTCGGATAGTTCTTTTTCTTCTTCTACTTCTTCTTTCCTCATACTTTCTTCTCCACCACGGGCGGCATCGCCAATTCCAAAACCTCAAAAATCCTCCTCCTCGCCACAACCAAAAGCGACGGATCCTGGAAGAATTCCTCACTGCACAGCTTCACCAACGCCCTGAGCTTCACCAGATCCTCCGACCTCGTAATCATCAGCACCTACTGCTCCATTCACTCCCTCGCGGTACAATGGCATCCCCTCCCCCCAACAATCTCCAACACGTCAAAAACTTCCTTCCACCTCGAGTGCGGCTCCTCGTTCCCGTTGAACTGTTTCTGGAAGTACTCGTTAAAGATGTCGTTTCTTGCAAGATCCCTCGTGTTCCTCGCCGACGTCGGCCACAACCCACGCTCGCCGAGGCTGCCACTGTAAATCCCCACCTCGAAACTGGAGATGGGCTTACGGCAGATCGGGCAAGGCTCAGATCGGTTCATGAGCTCCTGCGCGCATACCCTGCAAATCCTGGAATGACCGCAGGGGCGCATCTGAGCGTCGGAGGCGTTCACGAGGCAGATGACGTCACTTATTCTCGTCTTTCTCCTCTTCATTGACAGGTCCCTTCAGGGGAGCATCGAAGGGAGGAACGGGAGCGCTCATCTTCTTTTGAGGAGCGACGCAGATCTTCTTGTGCCACCTCCAGTGCTCTGTTTGGTGCTCCTTGGAGCAGTTCTGAGTCTCCTTGCAACGGGAGCAGGTCTTCGTGCGCGGGACCTTGCAGTTAGGAAAGGCGCAGTACGGAGCCGGCTTTGCCACAGCCGTGGGTTCGGACAGGGAATGACTATATTTCAATTTTGGTAGCGTTTAATGTGTTTTAAGGGGATTGAGGGGGAGTATATATGCTATGAGTGTACGTAGAAAGAGTAACAGACTTCGGGGTTGCGTGTGGGAAGTTAAAATCGTCGAAATTGATTTTGAGGGAAGAACATCTGAGAAAAGTTAGCAGTCGGTTTCTCGAAACCTACATACCACGATGTCTAAGTCTGTAGCCTCAGAGTCTAATGAGGACCACGAGAGCAGAGAAACTAGTGGGAAGAGGGGAGCGTGACACGGGGGGAACGAAGATGGAGAGGGAATTCTCGTGGTCCCACCGGCGGAGAGTTTGACAATTTCGACGACTGTTTCCACTGTCCCTGCGGTGGTTGACGAGTTCATGTTCACGGAGTCGTTCATGGTACACTTCGTCGAGTACGTTCCGGGGGATACGTTGATGAAGCTGAGGTTGGCGATGAAGGTGTATCGCGTGCGTTGATCGATAAGGGAGTGGAGAGCGGCGACGGGAAGTACATAAGTGTGTTGGTAGCCAGCGCTCGAGAGGAGAGGCGAAAGCTTTAACGCGGGTGATCTTCCTTCTGAACGTTATGAGGGTCGGAGAACGTGCTTGCAAATTCGCTGTCAATCTCATCGTTGTAGATATCCCCGAGTGAGTTACGAGCATCGGTCAAGCTACCTTCTTTGGCTGCGAGAGTTTGACTACCGTATCTTTCCTGACGACGCTAACATCGATTGATGTAGCCGCCTTCAGCGAATGCGCCAGTCTAGAGAATGTCAATCTCCTTCACACAAACCTTCAAGAATTAGGTGCCCAGGCCTTCAACGGATGCTCAGAACTAAAATCAGTGACAATCCCGGACTCACTTCAAAAGCTTGATCAATATGCCTTTAGTGCTGCTACAAACTAAATAAAACCTTTATAATCTAAAAAACAATCACCATTTCAAACTTCCAACGTCAACTTCCAACCCCGCCTCGAACAAACTGAACCCGGCTAACCCCACCTCCACATATGTAAGTCCCAAGACGTCGCTCAAATGAGCGTACTCCCCAAACTCCGGTTCCGGCATTGCTAGCTCGACCACCGTCGTCCCCTCCTTGCAGAACACGATGTTGGCCAACGCCCCGCCGTGAACTCCAACCACTGTGTTGGCCTCCTTGAATATATCTATGGTGGCCTTTAACCCCTCGTCTCCTCTGAATTTGACGAGCTGCGACGAGCGTAGCAAGTCGCGTGAAATTCGGCGTCAATTTGTTAGAAATACGTAGCGATGATAGTGACGACACTGTTTTGTTTGAAGCTACTAGCGCAAACGAATTACGATCGTAAATATCGTAATCTCAGCTCGTCGCTTCGCTCCTCGTGGTACCTCACCTGCAGCTTTTGCTCTTTCGCCACCTTGCTCATTCTCGCGACCACCGCGTCCTCGTTAATGAACCGCCTCGACCCGCTCCTCAAGACTAGTACGAGGTTTTGTTGTCTCCCCTCCCCCCCAGCCTCAGTTTCTCCCCCAGCCAAAACCTCCCTAATCTTCCTCACCCCAATCCCCGGCGGAAGCAGGTGCGCCCCTGCGCGATTCCTGTTGCCCTCCGGAACCTCCCAATCTGCATAGTACAGCTCCTCAAACCTCAGCCTGTCCTTGTCTTCGTCAAACACCACGATCGAGGTGAAAGGCGGAATCGCGCCCCCGTACGCCTTTCCGAGCAGGCCCAGACTCTCTTCGATGAACGGGTCCCCTTTCGGAACGACCAACGTGAACCTCCTCGGGTCTCCCTTCAAGATTTCCTGCAGGGTGACGATTCTGCTCAATCCTTCCGTAATCCAGTGATAATATTCCTTCCCCGAGAACTGCAGCACGCTGCGACGAGGGAAGCGAGTCGCATGAATATTGGCGTTGACAAGTTAGAATTGGGTGAGGGTGAAGGCGGCTTGGGGGGTTAGAATAATAAGGCTAGTAGGGTGAGTGTATTACGACCGTAATTGTCACATTCCCAGCTCGTTGCTTCGCTCCTCGCTGCGTCTCACCTCGCTCCGAGTTTGATAATCTTAGTCTGCAAGGGGGGGGGGGGGTTAGAATTTAGAATTTAGAATGAATGGTTGCAACGAGCTTATCTCCTCGTAAATTCCTCGCTAAATTAGCTACCTCACCTGCCGTTCATCCGCCTCCGCGAACTGCCGGAACAGCGGAAGGTAACACTCGTGACTTCCTAAGAATATCTGACAGTCTCCAAACATAGCTGCGTCCCTCCCCTCTACGTAGACGTCGCTGAACTTGGACACAAATACCTCTTCCCCCCAATAAACCTTGTCCTCGCCGCCGTCCCGCCGTATGACCACGTCTCCCCCTTTCCAGTTGCAGTCGTCCATAATAAAGAGCTTCCCCTGCGACGAGCGTAGCGAGTCGCGTGAAGTTTGGTGTTGCGTAATTTAACGAGTTAGAATTGGGTGAGGGTGAAAGCGGCTTGAGCGTTTAGACTAAAGCTAGTAGGGTAGGTGAATTACGATCGTTATCGTCGCTTCGCTCCTCGATGGGCTTCGTCCTCGCCACTTCGTACCTCCTCCTGCATTATCTTCACGTAGCTGACTTGGCTCTTGCACATTTCCTCGTACGCGTATCTTCCAAACTGTGTGTGTGTGTGGGTGTGTGTGTGGGTGTGTGTGCGTAGTTATGTTAGTAATGACGCAGTAATGAGACCCAAAAATCTCCACACACAACTTAAACCCAACCCCCCCCTCACCTCCTCAACCCCCCCAACCTCGTAGTCGTAGTCCAACAAATTCTGGTGCAACTTCAAAAGCAACGCCAACGAATAATGCGCCCCGAAGTGATCGTCCAAATAAATTGCCTGCTCGAAGTAATACTTGCTTGCGCTCATGGCGTCCTTGAGCTCGCTCTCGTACTGATGCACGTATTTTCCGTCAACTAACTTTGGAGGATATTGCTTTATAAACTGTTCAACGAACCTGTCTCCAAGGGTAGCGAGTCGCATAAAGATTTGTGTTAGCGAGTTAGAATTACGTAGCGGTGATATCGGCGTCGATATCTATACTGGTTGCTACGTCACTCCGCCTCATAAAGGACGGAAAAGTCACGCATTCCCAGTCTCATCGCATTCGACTTCCTCGACAGTTTCTCACCTCATAATCAAGTTCCCGAAATTCGCCATTGCGCTAGCCGCATCCTTTCCCCTCCCCTTAACCCTGTCCTCTAACTTCCGCCTCATATTTTCAGCTTCATGTGGAATGATCCTGTCTAGGAAGTTGTGACGAACTCTGTCTATACTCAAAGCGACGGGGACTGTAGGAGGGTTGGCTGAACTGTAATAGCTTTCCCCTATTGAATTACCGCTCCACCAGGTGAAAAGCGTTCTGCTTAAAATAACTATTGCTATGCTTAAAACTAAGATGGCTGTCTTGGACCCTAACAGCGTTTTTTCTTGTCGATGGTCTTGTCGATGTCTGCGGGGGCTTCGGGGGGATTGAGCGCCTTTGGGGGAATTGTTTTTTGAAGCTTTAGAACGCTCTTTATTTGACTTTTGCTGTGTGTTCTTTTTCGCCATGATATTGCTTTGAAGGGTCTGGTTGTTCCCCGGTGTCAGGCCACAACAACAGACCTCACTATTGGGGTTAGAGATTTGCGAGAAGATGCCTGGATAACCCCCCCTACTCTCCCACCCACTATGTCAAACCGGTATCGCGCACCCAGCGAACCCTACGATGACCTGGACGAGGAGATGGAGAACGAGCTGTTCGGGGACCTCTCCGCCCGGCAGGCGTTGCACACCTACCATTCCCCTCGTTCTTCTTTGGAAGAGGCAGAATCGGATTCTGGCGGCCCGGGCAGTGCTGTAACTCCCCCAACTCCGCCCTCCCGGTATCCCCTCCAGCGCTCAGCGCCGGGGCCTGTGACAGTTGCGAGCCCTCGAAATTCAGATTTGGGTAGAGCGTCTTCAAGGACGTCTTCAAGAACGTCTTCCCCCTGCTCGCAAAGTGAGAGGCAAAGTGAGAGGCAAAGTTCAGGCACAACCTCGCTTCTTGCAGGTAAGAGATACCCTAAAGGTAGCGAGTGTCGGCGAGGTCTTGTGTAATGTAGTTAGCCGTGTTAGAAATGAATAGCGAAGAAAGCAATGCCATCGTTAAGACTATTGCTACGACTATTGCTACTAGCAGTAGTCGCTGAGACTACTGCTTCGCTCCTCGTTATCGTCGTCCGCTCCTCGTTGTCGTCTTTCGCATAGTTCGCATGTGTGGATATATAATATATAAATGAATGCCCACTCTAACAACCAAACCCGCACAGACATGATCGCGAACGCGCCGCGGCCCAACATGCCCGACTCTGAATTGGCCAAGGCTGCGGCTTTCAAGGCGAGCCTGGTGATTAGGTGAGGGCGACGCGAGCGTGAAGATTGTGGGTTATATTTATGGGGGAGAGAGGTTAGGGTCTGAATTTGAGCACCTCGCCGGGAATACGACAATTACGCGCTCCTCACATCAAGAACATTATAAACTAACTCGTCGCTTCGCTTCTCGGCTCGCTTCGTTCGTTCGCTCGCTGCTGATTAGGAATAACCCCAAGCTCAAGGGAGACGCGCTCATGGACGCGTTGAGGAGGGCGGAGGAGGACGTCGTTATACAGTTCAAGCAAATGGAGGAGGCGAAGAGGTTGGCGACTGCTACTGCCCATCATAGCGTTACTGGTGGCTTGTTGCATTCTGGGATGCTCGAGAAGAAGAGTGGAGGGCGGAGGAATAGGTGAGTGGGGGGTTTGGGGGGGAGTGGAAATTTGTAGCACAGCAACGATGTTTGTTCTGATCCTCCGCTTTCCACGCTCCGCGCGCAGCATGGAAATGACTCTGGGAACGTGGAGAAAACGCTGGTTCGTCCTCAAGAATAGCTGCCTGGCCTACTACATGAATGACGAGGACGACCTACCCCGCGACATCCTCTTGTTCGACAGGAGCTTCAAAGTTGTCCGCGAGAGAGTTGACAGCCACCACTTTGAAGTCCGGACGACGTCCAGAACGCTGCAGCTGAGGGCAAACACGGTGGAGGAATGCGACGTTTGGTGCGCGAAGATAATGGCCATGATGAGGACGAGCGAGTTCTGTAAGGTGCGAAGTCACAAGGAGCGAAGCGACGATGTGATAACGTGATATATCTGTTCGAAATTTAGCCGAGCCAGGAGCTCCAGTCTCAACGTCGACGCTGTTTGGGGAGACCGCTCGTTTCTAACTCGTCATCGCTTCGCTCATCCTCTCCTCGCTACGCTCGTCGCAGGCGCAAGTCCACGCGTCCTTCGCCCCCATGCGAGACGTGTCCTCGGTGTCGGCGTTAGTTGACGCCAACGATTATTTCAAGGCAGTTTTAACGGCTTTAGATATGGCGGCTTCGGAGATCTTCATAGGTAAGACGCAGCGAGGAGCGAAGCGACGAGCTGGGAATGCGTTAATTCCGTATGTTATTCGGGTGCGCTAGTAGCCCCAGTCTATATAACGACGCGTCTATCGCAGCTTCGCAATTCTAACACGTTAGCGTCAATCTTCATGCCAGCCGGGTGGTGGGTCAACGTCGACGTTAAATTGAGGAGGGGGGAGAGGGGGGGGGAGGGGGAGGGGGGCGAGGTGCGCGAGGAGCGAGGAGCGAAGCGACAGCGAGGACGAAGTAGTGAGGAAGAAGCCCAGCGAGGAAGAAGCCCAGCTAGGACGAAGCCCAGCGAGGAGCGAAGCGACGAGCTGATAAAACTGGTAGTAGCTTGTGGCTAGTATCTGTTAGTATCTGATCTCCGCCGCTTTTACCACCACCCCATTCTCATTTTAACACGTTCAATCTTCTTCTTGCAGGTCACGCTTCGCCAGGCTTTAATTGCCGCGGCGTGCGAGCGGAACGTCAAAATATACGTGCTTTTATACAAGGAGCAGGTGAGAGAGAAGTAGAAGCTTTCTTTTGTGCGCTGCCATTCATTCCCACTTACTCGTCGTTGCTTCGCTCCTCGCTGGGCTTCGTCCTCGCAACGGTCGTCGTCGCAGGCGGTCGCCATGCCCAACAACAGCGTTCATGCTGAAGAACAGCTCAAGAGCATACACAGCGAAAACGTGTTCGTTCTTCGCCACCCGCACGTTCTAGATGTGGGGGCGACGCTGTGGAGCCACCACGAGAAGATTGTCGTTGTGGACAGGCGCGTGTGCTTCGTGGGGGGGATAGATTTGGCTCCTGGGCGATGGGACAAGTCTAGCCACGAGTGCATTTATTTGGACGAGCAAGAGCTGCTGGATTTGGAGAAGGCCCGGCAGAGCTTAGTGGACGAGCGATTGAGTGCGTTGGAATTGGATGAGATTGGGGGGGAAGTGAGGGGGGTAAGGGGGATAGGGGGGGCGGAGGTACGAAGTCGCGAGGAGCGAAGCGACGAGCTGTGAATACGATACTAGCGCTCGTAGCGTTGGTCTAAACGCAAAAGCATCTTTCTTCGCTACGCTATTCTAACTCGTTTAACTCCAATCTTCATGCGACTCGCTACGCTCGTCGCAGGTTCCGGGCCCGACACCAAGACAAATTTATCTGCCAGGGGTGGACTACTGGAACCCTCGGGCGGGGGACTTCAAGCCGAATCAGTGCGGGGCCAAGGCCTGGATATCAAACAGCTTCAACGTATCACAGCACCCCAAGATGGGGTGGCACGACATCTCCGTCCTGCTGTCCGGCGTGGAGGTCGGTGAGGAACTGCGAGGACGAAGCCCAGCGAGGGGCGAAACGACGAGCTGGGAATTCGACAAATTACGGTCGTAATGAGTCTCCATGACGACTTTCGCTATCTCCACCACTAACAAGCTCACTGTGCTCGCGCTCGTCGCAGTTTCGGATGTCAGTCGCCACTTCATTCAGCGGTGGCTTCACCACAGGGTGGACGCGATCACGACGAACAAAACGATACCGCCGTTGATTCCGTTTACGGAGGGCGTGGTGAACGCCGCCGGAGGGCCGCATTTGTCGTGCGAGGGCATTTTGAGGAAGGTGGGGGAGGGGGAGAAGGTGGGGGTTGAATTTAGGTACGACGAGTGACTGTACGAGGACGAAGCCAGTGAGGAGAAGCGACGAGCTGGGAATTGGAAGATTGCGGGAGTAATGAGGCTCCATGAGGAGCAAAGTGGCGGCTATAATAGAGAACGCGTTGTATATGTCAATTAATTGCTAACACGCCAATGCTCGTCGCTAACGCTCGTCGCAGCAATCCGAGTCGGTGTGTAGCGCAGGTTTTGCGGAGCGGCAGTAAGTGGAGCTTAGGGAGCAAGGTGAGGCGCCACGAGGAGCGAAGCGACGAGCTCGGAATACGATAATTACGGTCATAATTCATCTGCGCTAGTAGCCTCAGTCTAAACGCATAAGTCGCTTTCACCCTCACCCAATTCTAACTCGTCAACGCCAATCTTCATGCGACTCGCTTCGCTCGTCGCAGTGCGAGAGGAGCATCTACAACACCATGATCAGGCTCATCGACAACTCGGAGAAGATGATATACATCGAGAACCAGTACTTCGTTTGTGGTTTCGGTACCACCGACGACGACTACGACGAGGACAGGGACAGCGAAAGCCCTGTCAAGGGCGGGGGGAGGGGGGA
>BLQM01000122.1:81771-93121 GCA_012489335.1 Triparma laevis f. inornata
ACGGGAGTGAGCAAGCCTAGGGATTTAAGTGGGGGGGATCAGGGGGGGAACAGTATTCCGTTGAATTCTGGGAGGAGAGTTCTGAAACCGACGGGGGCTACTCCGAGGGGGAGTGGGAGGGAGAGACAGGGAGGAGGCGCGACCAACCGCGACTCGAAAATCGCGCAGAATATGAGTCAAACGATGAAGCCCGACTTTGTGCCTAGTCTTACTATTCCGAGTGAGGGGATGGTTAATGGGAAGTTGAACGTAGCATAGAGTAATTGAAGTTGTAGTAGAGATTTTTCTGTATAGTAAAAAATATGGTTTGGTGTTAGGTTTTTATTTATTGTTTATTGTTTAAATTGAAGGAAGTAATGAAAGTAACGAAACTGCCCAATCCCCAAATTCTGATCAAAATACATTTCTCTCTAATTTACAACATATAAAACATCACAAATATCTCTTCTCTCTCCTCCTCCCTCCTCTCCTCTCTTCCATTTCCTCCCCCTCCTCCCTCGTTCTGCTCACTACCACGTTCTCACTACCACTCCACGCTTGCTCTCTACTACTAATCCAATCTATACCTTCCGTCCCCTGAACATGGGGTTCTCGGCTCCAAAAGCGCTTCCCTTCCTCTCCACGATATCTGACATTTGTACTCCGACCCCCGGCTCTTCAAATCCAAGTACACCCAAATGACCACCACCACCGATTTTCGCTTTCTGGCTGCCCATCATTGACTTGATAGCGTGACTGGTACTGCTTGTGCTAATATCGTCCTTTTGAATCGCGGCCCAGGTCAAGAAAACAACGAAGATGATGCAAAGATTCACCGCTAGAACGACGCCTAAATACTCGCCGACGGATGATGCGACCTATAACGAAGCCGCCTTCATCGCCGATGAAGCCACGAAGATGAATATTAATTGTAAAGTTGTCAAAATCGCGATGGTGTTGTCTCGCATTTCGTTGTAGGGCTGTGCCCAGGCGAGAACAAATCCGTACAGAACGTTCATCATCAGGCCCGCATTTAACTGCGTAAACGTGCCAGGCTCGATCGTGCTCAAAACTACAAGGTTGTGTGCGTTAGTGAATATCAAGATGAAAGACGCAAAACCGTCGTCACTTCGCTCTGTGACTCACCACCAGTCATCATCAAGCGCCTCGCCGTCTCCACCACTTCGAAGTACCAGAACTTGAGCTTGTACGGCTCCCACAGAAACATGAACGGCATGATGCTCTCATCTTCAAAACGCTCCTCCACACTCCTCCTCAACTTCTCCTTCATCGAACTCAATCTCAAACCATATCCAATCACTACGCCGATCGGGAACAGCACAACCATCAACCAGCCGTAAGAGACCCAAAAGACTCTGTTATCGGCGTCGCAATTAATGCTGTAGTCCTTCCTCAGCATGTGGCTCCCGACGTCCATCCAATCGCAGGGAAACACACCGAAAATCTTTGTCGTAATCGTGGGTAGCACCAAGTACGTTATGGCGATGGAGGCCGTGAAGCACAAACTCCGGATACTCTTGAGTAACCAGCCCGTCACTACCAAAAGTCCGCAGATGATGATTATCAAAAGCGTCATGAACAAGACTTGGTCGTAGTAGTTCAAATTCCCGGCCCAACAACCGACAGAAATGAGGCTGAAGACGTCGATTGATAAAAAACTCGCCGCCTTCATCACCTTTTGGAATTTTTGGGGGAGGGCGATGGCGGGAACGACGGATGCAACGTCGCCATGATTTGCAACCCCACGAAGATGATCTGCGACGAGCGAAGCGAGCGCAAGCGCAAGCGCGAGCGCAGCGAGCGTTTTAGTGGTGGAATAGCGAAACTCGTCGCTTCGCTCCTCGTTGTCGTCGTTCGCTCTTCGCAGTTCCTCACCTTGACGCCGTTTTTGAAACGCTTGAAGACCATCTTGTTGCCCTTGGCTTTCTTCTTCGCGACGCAGAAAATCGCACCGGTGATCAGCGCGAGTCCAGCATAGATCAACACCGTCATGACGAGATCGGTCGAGTTGTTGTCGCAGCTCTTGCAGAGCATGAGCGGGTCCAACGTCCACCCCTCGTTACAGAGGTTACAGTAGGGGCCCTCGTGGCCTTCGCGACAGTAGTTGTCAGTGCTCCCGCCTATGCACACATCGGCGATTGGGCATTCGCGGACGTCGGTTGAGGTTGGGCCCGTTCTCCACCAGCCCGGCTCGAGCTTGAGTCTTTCGAGAGTCATTCCCGGAGTGAACGGGTCCACGCCCTCAAATACGTCAACGCAGCCCCCTTTCATGTTGTCGAAGTTTCCGGCCGGGCAGGCGCAATCGCCAGAACTGACAGAACTCTCGGAGGAGGTCACGGAACCCTTCAACACGCCCTCGCAGCGCTCACACGAGTGAACTCCGAAGTCCTCCTTGAAGCGCCCTTTCTCGCAGCGAGAACACGTCTTCCCGGTGAGCGTAAATCCAGACTTGCAGGTACAGATGCCGTCGACACGGACGAATGTGTTCTGGCAAACGCAGGAGTTGAGGCCAAAGCCAAACTCTGTATCTTGCTCCTCGTACTGCGGGCACGGCGTGCAAACAGATGCGCCCTCGTCCGCAGGAGTGCCGGCATCACATTCATTACACGTGTCAGCGCTACCCAAGGAGAAGCTCCCAGCGTCGCAGGTCGTGACATTTTGCCCATCAATGGTGGGCTTCATTCCAGGGGGAGCCAAGCCAGGCTTGTCGGCGTACTGGCCGTCGCCAGAGCAGGAAGTGCACTCGTCCTGAGCACCGGATGAGACAGAGCCTAGCTTACAAAGTTCAACGCCCTTGCGGTCTGATGTTGGCTTCATTCCTGCCGGTGCGATTTTGCAAGCTGATAAGCCTTCCACGTCTGCGTACTGACCATTGCCGTTGCAGACTTTTTTGGTCCCGCCGACGCAAGCGAAACCCGCTTCGCAGATGGTTTGGCCGTATCGAGTCGTGCTGGCATCTTCGGTCGCGGGGGTCGTGTAATATCCTTCGCTTGTCGGTTGTACCGTCGTGGCATTGGCCGGACAAAAGAGAGCTTTGCTCCCGCACTCAATTGGATCAACGCTTCCTTTGGGACAAAAGTAGCCTGCGCGACATTTGTCACAATTTTCTCGTCCAGGATTCGCCTGGTATTTTCCAGCTTCGCAAGGTTCACATTTAGCTGAACTCGGCGCGGCCTGGTGATACCCGGGAAGACACGGGACGTGGTTTATTCCGCCCGGGCACTTGTACCCCGGTTCGCATTCTTTGCATTGCGCTTCGCAGTGCGAATAGGTCCCCGCCAGGCAAACAGCGGTGGATAAAACGTTGCCGTCGCCGTCATGTTGGCAAATGAAGCCAGGAGGACACTGCAGCGAGTGCGAGCAAGGCGCGATAGGGAGCGTGTCAGTGGTAGAGATGGGTGGGGGCGAGGAGCGGAGTGACCCAAATATCGAGTAATTTAACGAGGAGCGGAGTGACCCAATATCAAGTCATGTAACTCGTCGCTACGCTCCTCGCAGTTTCTTACCTTGCAACACTTGGAGGACCCAGCGGACGAAATCTCCCCGGGTGGGCAGTCAGTGCAGACCAAGTGGCCCGTTTCGAAGTTTGAGAACGTGTTCGCCTGGCAAATTTCACAGTCGTTGGCGTGGTCGTGCTTAGCAATGTCTTGCCCGTCATCCTTGATTTCGTAGCCAGCTAGGCACGCTGTACACGTGAAGTGAAGGGACGCCGAGGTTGCGTCGTCGGGGTTGTATGTGCCGGCTGGGCAGACTAAGCAGTCGTCGATGGAGGTGTGGAGGGTCCCATCATCTGTGAGGGACGTCCCGGCAGGACAAACGCTGCAAGATCCGGAACCGGGCATGGAGTATTCGCCGGCGGCGCAGGGGCCAGCTCCCTCGGATGATGTGCTGCCTTGGGGGCAGTAATAGCCGGCCGCGCAGGGGCCCGCGCCTTGGTCGGTGGTGCTGCCGGCGGGGCAGTATCTCCCGACGGCGCATTGGCCAATGCCCTGGTTGGTCGTGCTTCCTTCGGGGCAAGAGTAGCCAACGGCGCAAGGGCCAGCGCCTTGATCGGTGGAGCTTCCTGCGGGGCAGTAGTAGCCGGCGGAGCAGGGGCCTGCGCCTTGATTGGTAGAGCTTCCTTCGGGACAGTATCGCCCGGCGGCGCATGGTCCGGCGCCTTGATCGGTCGAGCTTCCTTCGTGGCAGAATCGGCCTGCGGCACACGGACCAACACCTTGGTCGGTGGAGCTGGATTCGGTGCAGTATCGCCCGGCGGTGCACGGCAAGCACGGGGTACCACTGCTGTAGGTGCCGGCTGGACACTTCGTTGGACAGCTCGAGGACGAGGCTTCGTTCGTTTTTCCTCCCGGGCAATTCGTGCAGGACGAAGTGTCGGGGAAGGCGGAGAACTTGCCTGCGGTGCAGCCCTCGCAGGAGGAGGGGATGCTAGTCCCGAACTTGCCAGAGGGGCAGGAATAGAGGGAAGTGACATCCGACTGCTGTAGTTCGACGCCATGCCAGATCTTGACGTAGGCGATGGTGCCGTCGAAGTAGCCACTGCTGGACCAGGCGTTTCGGCCAAGCCAGTGCTGCGTACGAGTTAGGACGTTGGGCTCGCGTCCGTCCGAGTTGGTTCCGACTAAGACGCTGTTCTTGTACATCTTCATGGTGATGCCCGAGACTGTGACTATGATGTGGGTCCAGGTGGAGGGGTCGAAGTTGCTCGTGTGAAGTTCCTTCTGCGATGTTCCATCGTAATAAACTCGAAAGTAGATTTCGGATTCTATTCCATAGTTGGCCAACCAGACGTTGTTGCTGTATGTTCCACTGCTAAAGCTGAAGACCCTACTGTTGGTGGTGAAGCTATCGTACTTGACGTAGACCTCGAAGGACGTGGTGCCGCCCCAAGACCAGTCGTCAATGTCAGCGTAGTCGTTGGAGCCGTCGAGGGAGAGGCCGTCGGCGGAGCAGGTGGGGCCGTTGGTAGGGGTGGCGTCGAGGTCTCCGGCGATGGAGTCGGTGACGGGAGAGCCTGTGACGGGCGAGCGAACGAGCGAAGCGAGAGTTTATGAGTTAGATAACAATGCAATTTCCTTCATTTCGCTCGCCTCGCCTCTCGTAGCCTCGATCTCACCTGTAGTGCAGCCGCGGAAGTCCCAGAAGTGGTGGGCGGTGTTGTGAGGAGCGTAAAGGTCGGTGACGTCAGATTGCTGGAGTTCGACGCCGTGCCAGATCTTGACGTAGGCGATGGTGCCGTCGAAGTGGTATTCGGTGGGGCCACCTTTCGCTCCGACAAAGTGATTGGTACGGGTGAGGATATTAGGAGAATGCTCTTCTGTTTGGGTACCGAGGAGGACGCCATTCTTGTAAGCCTTCATCGTAGTGCCGGAGACTGTGAGGACCATGTGATTCCAGGTGGACGAGTCAAAGTTTTTCCCCGTGGAGAGGTCCTTGCCCGTAAGTCCCTGGCGAACAGTGAACACTATGCTTGAGTTACCCTCGTAATTATGCAAGATGACACGATCGCCGTCGCTTCCACTGCCAAAATCAAATATCTTGCTCCAGAATTTGAAGCTGTCGTGCTTGAAGTACAACTCGAAGGACGTGGTGCCACCCCATTCCCAATCGCCAATGTCAGCGTAGTCGTTGGAGCCGTCGAGGGAGAGGCCGTCAGCGGAACACGTCGGTCCATTTGTTGGCGTGGCGTCGAGGTCTCCGGCGATCGAGTCGGTGACGGGGGAGCCTGCGCGGGGGCAAAACGAAGAATTGGGGGTTAGATTATTATTCGTCGGCATTACGAATTCTTTCCTTCGCCTCGAACTCACCTGTGCTGCACCCGCGGAAGTCCCAGAAGTGGTGGGCGGTGTTGTGGGCGGTGTTGTGGGGGGAGTAGAGGTCGGTGACGTCGGATTGTTGGAGCTCCATCCCGTGCCATACTTTGATGTAGGCGATGGTGCCGTCGAAGTAGCCTTCGGAGGACCCGTTTGATCGGCCGAGCCAGTGGTTGCTGCGGGTGAGGACGTTGGGCTCGTGTCCGTCTGTGTCGGTTCCGGCTAGGACCCCATTCTTGTAGATCTTCGTGTTGGCGCCTGCGATGGTAACAACGACGTGCGTCCATGTGGAGGAGTCGAAGTTGCTCGTTTCTAGCCACTTCTCCGTTGATTCTTGGAAGACACTCAACCCGATTTTGGAGGTAGATAAATCGTTTTGCAAGCAGACATTGTCGTTGCTCGCTCCACTGCCGAAATCAAAGACGCGACTGGCGTAGTTGAAGTTGTCGTATTTGACGTAAAGCTCGATGGACGTGGTGCCACCCCAATTCCAGTCGCCAAGGGCAGCGTGGTCGTCGCTTCCGTCAAGACTGAGGCCGGTAGAGGAGCAGGTGGGGCCGTTGACAGGGGTGGCGTCGAGATCTCCGGTGATGGAGTCGGTGACGGGGGAGCCTGCGAAGAGCGAGCGAAGCGAAGATTGGGGGTTAGATTATTATTCGTCGGCATTACGAGCTCTTTCATCGACTCGAGCTCACCTGTGCTGCACCCGCGAAAGTCCCAGAAGTGGTGGGCGGTGTTGTGGGGAGCGTAGAGGGAAGTGACGTCGGATTGTTGGAGTTCCATGCCGTGCCAAACTTTGACATATGCGATGGTGCCGTCCATGAAATAGTTCATACCACCCCAGTTGGAGGCCCCGATGATGTGGCTGGTGCGAGTTAGGACGTTAGGTTCGTGACCGTCTGCTTTGGTTCCGGCTAGGACCCCATTCTTGTAGATCTTCATGTTGGTGCCAGAGACGGTGACCATGACATGGGTCCAGGTGGAGGAGTCGTAGTTGTGCTCGTGAGGAGGAGTTTGCGTATTGATCCCTGATAAATATCCAACTTGATTGTGGACGTAGTTGCTTGGTTGCCCAAGTAGACACTGTCGCTGCCATCTCCGCCGCTAAAATCAAAGATCATACTATGCGAGTTGAAGCTGTCGTGCTTGATGTAGACCTCGAAGGACGTAGTGCCGCCCCAAGACCAGTCGCCAATGTCAGCGTAGTCGTTGGAGCCATCGAGGGAAATGCCGTTGGAGGAGCAGGTGGGGCCGTTGGTAGGGGTGGCGTCGAGGTCTCCGGCGATGGAGTCGGTGACGGGCGAGCCTGTGCAATGGCGAGCGAAGTGAAGGTTTGGGGTTAGAATTTTGTCCTTGTCGCTCCTTTTGCATCGCCTCGATCTCACCTGTAGTGCAACTGCGAAAGTCCCAGAAGTGGTGGGCGGTGTTGTGGGAAGCGTAGAGGTCGGTGACGTCGGCCTGTTGGAGCTCGAGACCGTGCCATACTTTTACGTAGGCGATGGTGCCGTCGAAGTAGCCATTATCTTCCCATGCAGATCGGCCAAGCCAGTGCTGGGTACGAGTGAGGACGTTGGGTTCCCATCCGTCTGTTTTGGTACCGGCTAGGACCCCATTCTTGTAGGACTTCATGGTGGTGCCGGAGACTGTTGCAACTACGTGGGTCCAAGTGGATGAGTCGAAGCTGCTCGAGGTGAAGCCCTTGCTCGTTGATCCCTGATCAACACCCCAATATATTGAGGATCCAGATCCTCCTGAGTTGCGCAAGATGACCTTGTCGGAATTATCGACTGCTCCATTGCTAAATTCAAAAACCTGACTGTGAAAGTTGAAGCTGTCGTACTTAATGTAAACCTCAATGGACGTGGCCCCGCCAAACTCAAAGTCGTCAATATCAGCGTAGTCGTTGGAGCCGTCAAGACTAAGTCCATCAGCTCCTCAACTCGCTCCATTAACATACGCAGCCTTGAGCGATTCACCCTCGCTGTCAAGAACGTGGTCGCCGGAGCATCCTCGGAAGTCCCAGGAGTGGGTGGAGGCGTCGACGTGGATGAGGAGGAAGATCAGGACGACTAAGAACGACACGAGGACGGAGCACGTAGTGATCATCGCTAAGGGGGTGGAGGGGGTGGGGGTGGGTGGGGGGGGGAGGAGGGTGCCGAAGGGGGCGAGGGAGGATAGGAGGGGCTTGGTAAGGTTTTGCTTCAGTGGATTTCTCTCTGTGAGGTCTATCTGTGTTTTTTACAGAGGGGTAGAGATAAAGATTGTATTATAATGAGTTCGTAGGCGAAACATAAGAATGAGAGTGTGTGAGCAATCAAATAGCGCTCGCACGAGTTGCGAAGGCTTCCTTACAATCTAAAAGCAATAAAATTGATTTCTGAGAAATCCTTAACTGTTCCCATAAGAGGATGAGGTCTGGGAAGCATACTGCACGTTGCGTTTGATGTGCAGTTTTATTTTCGGTGGAGATAGAACACCAACGTTGGTTTCGAACTCGCCCCCCCTATTTTCCCGTA
Organism: Triparma laevis f. inornata; assembly: GCA_012489335.1. Lineage (NCBI taxonomy): Eukaryota > Bolidophyceae > Parmales > Triparmaceae > Triparma > Triparma laevis. The sequence goes on from BLQM01000122.1 coordinate 90,101, forward strand.
CGAGATGAAAAACGTTGTATTAACTATCTTATCGTCCCAAAAAATCAATATAATTTCCGTAACAAAAGCTAAAAACAACTAATCCGTTATATCCCTCTCCCCCTTTTCTTTCACCACACTCCTCCCTCTTTTAATCGTCATTCCTTGCGTCCCTCCTCTTCCTCCCCTCCGTCTTCGCCTCTCCCACGACCATCCTCAATGCGTTCAACGCGTTGCCACCTCTAACGTTCAAATCCTTGGTCTTGTCAATAACTTGCTGGTAGATGTTCTTCGACTGGTGTCCCATGACGACGCAGTTGTTGGTGGAGTCGATTTTTGCGTCGAGGTAAGCGTTGCGGATGAGGTCGACGATCCAGCGTTCGGCGGCTTCGGGCTGCATGGCGAGCTTCTCTCCGAGGGTTTTGATGTCGATTTTCTGGTGGATTCGGCAGTAGTTCTCGAAGATGAAGATTCGGGCTTCTTCCATGAACAGGCCGGTCTGGTTGTGGAGGAAGAAGTCGGTGGAGAGGACGTTGGAGCAGTCGTGGAGGCGGTCCTGGGCGCCCTGGAAGTCGAACTTGGAGTAGAGGCAGGAGACGAACTGCGACGAGCGTAGAGAGTCGCAAGAAGATTGACGTTAACGAGTTAGAATTACGTGGCGGTGATAGTGGCATCGGTATCAAGACTGAAGCTACTGGTACAGACGAATTTCGACCGTAATCGTCGCTTCGCTCCTCACCTGGACTATGGGATCGACGTAGTTGCAGTGCTGGTAGATTTTTACGAGCTCGTTCAGAAGGCGCTTGCGCTTGTTGACGATCACGGCGGCAGTGAGGTAGCGGAGGAGGTGGGGGGCGTTGGTTTGGATGGCTTGCATGTATTTTTCGTTGGTGTATAGGTCGATTATTCCCTCGAGGCCCTTCTTGGAGTTGTTCCAGAACACAAACAGGCCCCAGTGGAGCAGCCAGGTGCGCTCCTTGAGGGCGCGCAGGGAGGACATGCCGGCGGGGGAGGGGAGAGAGGAGCGGTGTTCGATGGAATACCGCACGGCGTTCAACGCGACCATGGCTTCGTCCCAGCGGGCCATGAGGATCAAACAGGAGAGCTGTGTGTGTGTGTGTGTGGGGGGGGGGAGCGAGCGAAGCGAGCCGTGTTAGAATGTTGTTTATAATACGTCTCGTCGTCTCACGTTCGTCAAACGTTCTCCCTCAATTTCTCACCTTCCCCCAAAGCACCGAATGCACCGTCTCCCCCAACTCCTTTAACCCATAACAATGCGCTCCCCCCTCCTTCCTCCCCTCATTCCCCTTCCTCTCCTCCTCCCCCCCCTTCTCCACAACAAATAAACTCAAATACTCATCAATCATAAAATGGCTAGTTTCATAATCCCCGCATTCGTACTGAAATTTAGATAGTTGACGGTACGTCTCGAGAACGTCCGCGGTCACGCCGACTGATTTTAAACCTGGGACGTTCCAGGTTCCGGATTCTTCCATTTTCTTGCGAGTTTCAACGTCGCCTAACAAGGTTGTGTAGGGTTTAGCACCTTCGGTTAAGCTATTCATTTTTTTCATGACGCTTTCCCTCTTGTTCTTAAGGACATTGAGGTCCTTCACGTCGACGGAGGCGGAGTCGAGGGATTTTACGGACTCGTATATTTCGATTGCGTAGTCGACCATGTTGGAGTTTTCGAGAACGCGGAGGCGGGCCTTCCCGACGGAGACTTCGTTGAAGGCTTTTAGGGGGACGAGGGTTTGGGAGGCAAACTCGAGGAGGGGGAGGAGGAGGTGGGGGTCCATGGAGGCGCCGCATGTGGACGTGAGGTTCCATTTGGCGAGGAATTCGGGGGTTGCTTCTTGTTTCTCCGACATAATGATTGGTGGGTGGGAATTGATGTGAATTCGCAGGGACTGTGAGCGGAGGGGGAGGGGGAAGGGGGGGAGGAGGTTAGAAAACAACGTGTAGGGTTGATGGAGCGATGGCGGACTCTACGTGAACGTAACGGCTTAGCACACGTGCTCGCTGCGGTTCATTTGTGTAGTTGGACTCGAACGCAACAAAGTTTGATCGCTTGGTCGCTTTGTAGAGGGCCGCACACAGGCAAACTTGGAGGATGGAGGGAGCGAAAGCGGGACGACCCCTCCACTCCGCCAAAAATCGTTTAATTTAGCCCGAATTTTTTTTTCATTTTCAAGGAGCTCGACATGCAGGTTTTTGAGGGGGCACAAAGAATGACTTGGGTTGGAAAGCACGTGGTCTCGAGAAATGAGCAGCGCGCTGAGGGCCGCAGGATGAGATGATCGATCACGATCAGCCCTTTTAATCAACAATAACGTCATATTGGGACAATCACAAGGCGCGAGTGGTCCGCATATAGAAATATTGTGGTGTTAGAGGCAGGAGATAAACTCACGTATCGTTTGGAAGAATTCGATTCTGTTAAATTGCTGGAATATTTGCCAGGAGAACATTCATAGGTTTGGGAGAATTATCAAAATTAATTTTCTCGGAACACACGAGCCCCTGACCGCCAAAAACTACATCAACCCATTATGTAATAAGCATAACTACTATCCTGACTTATTGGCACCGTAGACCAAAGTTTAAATCATAATTTTTTTTTTTAACCTGGAGCAGGGCAGTTCTCTTCCTCCTCTGCCCTCTCAAACTTCGAACGCACACCGGGACGACGCGAGAACACAGTGGATCAGGGTCGCGGACCATATAATTTGTGGTAGTGAGGTTCTGGAGAGTTATGATCATGGTGAAGAAATTGGAGAGATGGTTATGGTCATGGTTATAATAGTTATGGTTATGGTTATGGTTATGGTTATGGTTATGGTTATGGTTATGGTTATGGTTATGGTTATGGTTATGGTTATGGTTATGGTTATGGTTATGGTTATGGTTATGGTTATGGTTATGGTTATGGTTATGGTTATGGTTATGGTTATGGTTATGGTTATGGTTATGGTTATGGTTATGGTTATGGTTATGGTTATGGTTATGGTTATGGTTATGGTTATGGTTATGGTTATGGGT
>BLQM01000123.1:23582-37052 GCA_012489335.1 Triparma laevis f. inornata
CCCCCCGCCCCCCCACGCCCTCCCCCAAATCCCCCTCCCCCAAATCCCAAGCAGTTCTCACCTCGTCTATTACCATGATGCCACGAAAAATTGGATCGTCCCTAAAGGCCTCAACTAAAGTAGCTGTAGCTGAGGGTTCGTGATCCTCCTTCGTGTATGAAACTGCTGTAGCCTCCGACATCTTATTTGTCGTTAATATCGACTGTAAATGACTTCGAAATGATCCACTAGATATCCTTCCGGTTTCCAGCCTCCTATACTTCCCTCTTTACTCTCGTACGCTCGTACTCTCGTTACTCTCGTTCTTGTTACTCGTACTATGGGCCTCCTGAAAAACCTCGACCCCCTCCTAACCGCCGACGTCCTCCACATCCTTCGAAGCATGGGCCACGGTGATAAACTCTTGATCTGTGATTGCAACTTCCCAGCCGCCGAAGTATCCACCAAGACGACTACGAAGAAACACGTGATAATTACGACTAGTTTACCTCCCGTAATTGACGCGATATGCTCAGTTTTACCCCTTGATTATTTCGTTGAAGATCGTGTACAATACATGATACCAGACGCAGGTCTCGAACTCCCCCCCAGCAGTGTAGACGTCAAGGTGAGACGCAGCGACGAGGTGCGAATACGATAATTAAGGTCGTAATTCATCTGCTCAGATCGTAGCTTTAGTCTAAACGCGCAAGTGTCCTTGTAATGAGCTACGCAATTCAGCGCCTCGTTAATACTAATCTTCGTGCGACTCTTTCTCACTCGCTACGCTCCTCGCAGAATCTGTTCACCGCAGCAATCAAAAAACATTCTGATACTAGTTTAAGCGGAGTCGAAAGGACGAGTTTTTACAAAGAGAGTAGGAAGTGTTTCGCTGTTATTCAAACGATGGAGAGGAGGTGAGGAGCTGTCTCGGAGCGAAGCAATGAGCTGCAAATACGACAATTACGGGAGACAATTCGTCGGAGCGCAGTAGCTTCAGTCTTGATACCGATGCCACTATCACCGCTACGAAATTCTAACTCATTAACGCCAATCTTCTTGCGACTCGCTACGCTCGTCGCAGACCTTATGCCAATTTAATACTGCAGAAGGGTGTCGTCGGTCCTGACGGAAACGATTTAAAGCCTTAACAAAACGATAATTTTTCATGCAAACATTTACTCACTTATTAATCTTTCTTAATATAACATTTTCCTACTCTCTTAATTAACCATGCAAACGTAACGTACTTATTCGCAAGGGCTACTCTCCGAAGCCGTAACGCTTAAATCCCCGAACCTGCGACAAGCGTAGCGAGTTGCATGAAGTTTGGTGTTAACGAGTTAGAATTGCGTTGGCAGTGATAGTGGCGTCGATATGTGGCGTCGATATGTGGCGTCGATATCTAGACTGGAGCTACTAGCGCAATCGAATAACGAACGGAATTAACGCATTCTCAACTCGACGCTTCGCTCCTCGCAGTTCCTCACCTATCATAAACCGTCGCCTCGTGCTTCAAACACTCTCTCCCCGGTATCTCAATAACGAACTTATAATTCATACCAGCGACAACCTGCTGTTCGACACTCGTAATTTTGAAGTTATCGTATTGGAGATCGAGAGAGGTTAGAGCTCCTCCTCCTGATTTCTCGAGGTGTTTTACTGCAAATTTTGAGGCGGATTGTATGCGATCGGAGGTGAAATCGTCGGAGGGGACCTGAGACCATCCACCCATCATGTTGCCACCCTGAGCGTTGGGAAGGGAGGGGGGTTAGAGAGTGAGGGAAACGTGGGAGGTCGACGCCTGCCGGAAGAATTGAGGGATCGAGAATTTGCAGTGTTTGTGAACGCTTATTTATTGAATATATTAGGGGTGCCTACCAATGCGAAGGATAGAGGTGCGGAGGCTAGGAGCGCGAATAGCTTCATGTCGGAATGGAGGAGTAGGTGGAGGAGTAGGATTAAACAAAATTCGTGATTTGAGGATTTTGACTAGCCACTTCCCACCAACATTTCATCTCCCACCGTGTACCATACCTCACCCAATATCACGCCTCATCTACTATAATACATAAATATACATATAAATATCTAAATACCCATATCATAACGTTAATTAGAAGACAAGTTGAAAATCTTTCGAACGAACGACTTTCTGTTTCCCTTCATTCAAACCTTTAAATCTCCTCCCCCCGTCCTCACCAGTTAGCGAGTTTATAGTTAACGTTGGTGAATCATTTAAAGGAAGTAGATTTCTCAAAGGAGGACCTTCAGGAACTTAATTGTGTCACTGAATTAGTCTAATCCGACGAACTCTTCTTCGAATTTCGAGGTAACGATCTGAGTTTTGGAAAAGGAGCTAAATACAAGTAATTGAGTGGACTTCTGGAACTGTTAATTTAGAAGGTGAGTGACATTAATAGGAGGAGTGGGGATAAGGAAACGAAGATGCTGAAAAACGACGGGGGGATTTTATATTGGCACTGAGCATCAGTACTTCGATTTCAAGCGCTCGAGCGATGTCGACGGCAGTGAGGAGTTGGAACGCCGAACGGTCGTAGCGTGTTCGAAAACGCGGCGAATTGAGTGTTGAATATGTTCACGTTACAAGCCCCGTGTTCGACTTCTCGACGATTGAACTCACTCACTCACATGTCCAACATTTTATCCACGGTAATCTGACACAACCCGACGCACCGCCGAACTCTCCCTCCACAGCCTCCATCAACAACAAAAAAACACACACACACACCACCTCCAACCACTTCCATCCACCACCCAACCATGATCTTCACCTCCATAACCTTCCCCCCCTCCCCCCTAAACACCAGCCACCCCCTCTCCTCCTCCCTCCCCTTCGCCCCCCCTCCACAACCTCCACGGTCGGCGCCCCCGTCGAATCCTCCATCCTCGCCCGCAAAATGCTCCGCCGCAAAAACGTAGTCAAAACCTCCACCTCCAACAAACGTCCCAAACCCACCTCCCAAAAATTCCTGAACCAAAAAAATGCACCCTCCCCAACCCCCTGGTCTTCCTACTACCCTCCCTGCGAATCAATCCTCCCCTCCTCCACCCCTTTAACGAACATAAACCTCCACAACCACCTCCGCGCCTCCTCCGATCGTACGAAGTTTTCGACTCAAACTGATCACGTTTACGAGACAATAAGCTGCCCGAAACATAGCCCTTTGAAGAGTATGGATAGAGGAATGAAGAGAGATTGGGGGGGGAAGGGGGATTTATTCTAGGGAATAATTGGGAAGAAGGAAAGAATTGTTTTTTCTTTGAAATGTTTATTTTTAATTTTGGACGGATCTTGACAAGAATCAGAAACAGGGAGTTTTAAACCCAGGACAAACCTTAGCACACATTAATCCATCAAAAACGCCCGTGGCCTCCTAACCGTCCCTCCTTCAATGTCTTCAAACGCTTCAATCCGTTGTGGTTTCGGTGGTATCGTATTATCTTACGTTTTAATGTCGAAATATACAAAATTTAATTCCTCATATCATCCCCCCCCCCTCACTTCCCTCTTCCCATCCCTCATAAACTCGTTGAAGTGCGTCGTTAACGCTTTATTATCACCGCCGGTGACAACTAGTAATTCTCAGGATGTGATAGCAACCATCACCTCTCCAATTCTAAAAACACTCAACATAATAACCCAAACAATCATGAGCGAACCCGAGAGCTTCCAACGTACATACCCAACTTTATTCTTCTTCGTTATTACCGTTAGCGGTATTTCAGGGGTTTCTATTGTTGTTAAAATTGAGAAAGCAGTCTGGAAATGGCTCGGAAAAGAAAGGACACCACTGCCGATTAGGAAGATTCAGAAGACGTTGATTTACGGGTCTGCGATTTCAATCTTCTACGACGCGGGAGTTTGCTGCGTAACCCGACCCCCTTTACTTTCTTTAGCGTTATTCGTTATAGCAGGTTGTTTTTTCGCTGCGCCTTCGATGTGGTGGCAGACTAACTCTGATAGAGCTGGTGCGAGTTTGTTGATAAGTTCAGGAGTATGTTCTATGTTAACGTTCCTGAGAGTCTCGATACTTCTACCATCCAATTCAGGTGAATCTAGGTTAGCTGCATTAATATCGATATTTATATATTTTTTGGTGTTAAGAGGTTTAGAGAGATTGTTAGGTATTTACTTTGTAACTCAAACTATAAAAGCTATTTACAACAATTCAATAGAACCAGTTTGCTATGCTATCGATAATACCGTTTCCATATTTTTTTCATTACTTAAAATACTTGTGAAAAACATGTACACACATTTAATCAAACCAGCATATACTACCACAAAAAAAATAATTAAGTTTATAAACCACCATTATAAACATTATAAAAATAACGTTATAAGACCGACGTTTATTATGATAATAAAAACCGGAAAAGCTACTGTTCAAAATTTACTAATTTACGTTATTAAACCTGTTTATAAAACGGGAGAAATTATAGTGAGTTTCTTCATTGAACTTTGTGGCATCGTTCAAAAGTCTATAGTCACCGCTGCAGATGATTTCTATACTCACATAATCTACCCTTTCAACTCCAAAATCGTAGATCCTATACGAGAGTTACTTCTGAAGATCCTCTTAGAGTTTATTTTTGGAAGTGGTAGGACTGTAAAACAGTTTGTTAGCGTTACGCATAAACGTATTTTGTCACCTTGTGCGTTATTAGGCACGCGTGTGATGATATTTTTAAAGATGGGGGTAGTTGGGAGTATAGAATATCTCATCTCTAGCATTCTAAAACCTGCCTATAAACTCACATTGAACTTGTTGAAGAAATCTGGTGAATACTTCTACCTAAAATTGTTAATCCCGACTTCCAATCTTACCATTGAGTGTTTGAAGGAACTAATCAACCTCCTAACCCAATTAATAAAAACAATCATCTACCCTCTCTTCACACCCTTAATGTCCTTAATAGCTTCCTATGAATTCGGACGTACTTCCCTCCTCCACCTCAACTCTAAGTCAAATATAATAACAACCTTCATATTCTTATTCGCTAGTATTACTACCGGAGCTGTTTCGATTGTTTTATTAGGTAGGAGGGTTAGGACTAGGGGAGAATGGATTAATCGGAAGGGGTATGTGATTTTTGGAAACGGGTTTATGAAAGTTGCGAGCGTGCTGGAGAATTTGGGAGTTTTCGTATACACGCACGCGGATTGTGGTGTTCTTGATTTCGCGGCTTACGTTTACAGGAAAGTTTACCCTGTTGCTGGTAGAGTTGTATTGAGTTTGAGTTATTACATTCGGAATTTCTTCAGTGCTGTTTACGATTTTATCTGCTTATTAGTTCAAAACGTTTCAAACGGTATATGGATTGCATCAATTTATGTAGCGAAAGGAGCTAAGAAGGTTTTAAAAGTTGTGTTCAAAACTATTAAGAGAACTCTAGTCCACGTGTGGAGGAATCCAGTGCTTTGTTTAGGGTTTTGTGGGTGTTTAGTTGCTGTAGCTGTGTGGATGAAGGAGAATCACCCGGAGTTTAGTTTTAGATGTTATGCTTTAACTAAATTTCATTTAGTTTCTGGTTCATTCGGTTCGAAAATAGGAACGTTACTTGATTGGTTACGATGGTTCACTCAAATAATAATAACCCAAACCTCAACCTTCTACACTCTCCTATCAAACTCCTCAACATTCACAGCCCTCTCCAAAACCCTCTCAACCCTTCACACCAAAGCTGACAAATTAAACTTCTGGCGCTGGTTCTCCAACCGTACCTTCGCCGGTATAACCGCAATGACCCACTTGACCATGAGTCGTTTAATACGCTCAGCGTCAATTGGAGAAAGAATGAACAATTTTAATCAACGTCGAGATGAGAAAATTGGGATTGTAGCTAGTTTTGGACGCCTCAACACAAAGCTTATTATCACTCCTGTTATAATGTTAAGTGTGTTTTTAAAAGGTTGGGGTGGGAATATGATATTACGTGTTCTTGAGTTCTTCTTGACGCCTTTACTTTTTATATACTTGTTAGTTTACGTTTACATTGTAGTTAAGCATGGGAATGAGTGGAATGCTATTGCTCGTGATTTAGGTAATTTAGGGAAACGTAATAGATCAAATGGAGGAGGTGACTTGATGAAACAGATTAAGAAATATGATGAGAATGGGGGAGCTTCGAGGATTGAGAATAGAGATTGCGTTGGTTGTTTGACGGAGGTAGAATGTAGGGTGTTGGTGTGTGGACACCAACCAATGTGTGAGGAATGCTTACGAGGCTGGATTGAAGCGAAGAAGAGAGGGGCGGGATGTCCTGTTTGTCGGCATAGTTTATTCGAAATCTACTCCTCCTAATTTCATTTAGCAAAGCTTTAAAGTTTTTATTCACACACAATCTCCCCACACCCCTCCCAACCCCACCCCACCCTCAAATACCACCTTCCTAATCACTACCACTATCCTCCTCACTATCCTCCCCCCCCCCTCTCCAACAACAATCTTAACGGTGAACTCCTGGTCCACTCCCATGTAACTGTCGCAGATTAAGAAGAGCTTCAGCTCGTGCTCTCCGACCTCTTCCGGCGCGTAGCTGTCCAAGTTCAAGCTTACTTCCCCCGCCAACCCTGTCCTCTTGACGGTGTACAGCTTGTTCCTCTCCTCGTCTCCAAGTACGACCCACCAGCTCTCCATCTTCTCCTTGGGGAACCTCTTGCTCACAACCTTGCCCAGGACCTCGTCCTCCTCCATGTCGTCCTCGTCCACCTCCCTCTGCAGCTTCACCGTGACCCTGAAGGGATCCCCTGCGGTGATCTCGTCGGCATCAACAACGCTCACTCCCACCTCGACAGTGGGGAAGGCGTTGCAGAACGCTGCGATCTCGGCCATCTCGACGCTCTCGTCTCCGTACTCGCTCAGAATCTCCCCCCGAACGTCGTCCTCCAGCTCGAGAATATCGAAGGGACTTCCTACTCCCTTGCTTTTCGCCTTCTTCACGATCTCGTCGGTGAACCACGGGATCTGCTTCAAAGCGTCGTCCTTCTTCCAGATTCCCTGGGTGACCATTTGACTGACCTCCATCGCCTCGATGGCGGGCTTCAGCCAGTGGTTCGTCGCCACGACGTCCACCACCGCCTGCAGCAGCTTGACAGCGCCCTCTACCACGACGTTCTGGTCCTGCTTCAAGTCTACGTTCAAAGCCTTCCTGTCGAAGTACGCCTGCAGGAGCACCAGCGCCTTGTTGTTCGGGTCGTTCCACTGCGCGCCCTTGTTGACGTAGGGCAAGTTCTTGCTCGTGATCTTCAGCTGCCTCTCCTCTCCGCTCCTCATTGGCAAACTCGCAAACTCGCTCGCGGCGCTGACGATCTGTGCGTGAAGATTGGAGTTGACGGGTTAGAATTGTGTGGTAACGTTAGAGGTGTTGAGGCTCAGCTAAATTGTAACGTCAAATACTGAACTCCCAGCTCGTCGCTTCGCTCCTTGCTGGGCTTCGTCCTCACTAAACTTCATCCTCATAACTGCACTCACCTCCACGATGCCCCTGGTCCTAGTCTTCTCCGTAACGCTCGCGGCAATGAGCTCGATCGTCGAGTACGCCAAATAATAGTTGCTTCCAATGTAACCCAAGTTCAACGCACTAACATCTCCGCTGTCATCGTCCAATTCGACGCACTTGCTTTCGTTCAAATCTCCCAGAACCGTCTCCACGATGTCGCTCAAGTGCTCTCCCAAGTGCTGCTGGCTAACCCCCTGCAGTCCGTAGTAAATGGGGTTCTTCCCCAGCCTCCTATACATGAAGCTCCACGTCAAGTAATCCAAAGCCTCCTGCTGATTCTCAACCACCTTCGTACACACCTCGCTCATGAAGGCGTCGTGCAAGTAGCCGTCTAAGTGACTCTCGACCGGGAGCGGGTCGAAGAGCAACTTCTTCAAATGCGCCTTCTTGGGAGAGTGGCACAAGACCAAAGCCTTGGCGCTGCTGTCAACCCCAGCCCTCCCCGCCTTGCCGATCATACATAGCATGTCCGCGATACTGTGGTCGACATACCTCTGCTCCTTTCCGTCGAAACTGCGACGAGAGTAGCAAGGAGCAGCGAGCGTGTTAGTAGTGGAGATAGCGAAACTCGTCGCTTCGCTCCTCATGGAGACTCATTACAACCGTAATCCTCACACTCCCAGTTCGTCGCTTCGATCCTCGTGACGCCTTGTCTCACCTCTCGGTTCCAACCACCGCAACAAAGTGCGCGGGGACGTCCAGCGCCCAGCACATGTCGTGCGTAGCCACCAAAACGCTAATAACTCCGTCCCTGAACAAGCCCTCCACCCTCTTCCTATCGGACTCCTCCATGCCCTTGTGAACGAAGCCGACACCGGCCTCAAGCACCTGACCCAGGGCGGCCTCCTTAATCGACCCCAAAATGGCCTCCAGCGCCTTCTCGCTTCCTTCCCTCAAGAAGCCGTCGAAGTTCTCGTCAATCCCATTACTCGCGTAGGTCATTAAGTCGATCGCGGTCAGCTGCGCCTGGCGCCTGCTCGGCACGAAGACCAACGCCGGCTTTCCCGTCGAGTGCCTCCTGATTCCATTGTACAAGGGCTTGCCCATGGCCAACAAACGACTGCTGAAGTTGTTGACTTCGAAGCTGCGACAAGCGTAGCGAGTCGCATGAAGATTGTTGTTGACGAGTTAGAATTACGTAGCGATGAAAGCGACTTAAGCGTTAAGACCAAAGCTACTAGCGTAGCCAATTTACGACCGTAATAGTCGCTTCGCTCCTCGCCGGGCTTCGTCCTCGCAGTTTCTCACCTCTGCACGTACGTGTCCAACGGAATGGGCCTAACTTTCGGGCTGAAGTTGAACAAGTTCGAGCTCTTAACGCCCATCCAGTCTCCCACGTCCTTCGCGTTGGCCAGGCTCGCGGACAAGCCCAAGAAGCGGCAGTCTGCCTCGGCGTCCATGACGACCCTCCTCATCCTCGAGATGCAAATCTCCAGAATCGGCCCGCCAGCTCCTCCCAACAAGTGGATCTCGTCGAAGACCGCGAGCACCAAGCTCGCGATGACCTTCTGCATCGGCTTCAACCTGCTCACGGCGTCAAAGTGCTCCGTGTAGCAAACGACAATGTTGACATCGGACTTCATGATCTTCTTGTCCTCAACAATATCGCCGGTCAAGGCCTGAACGCTGACGCCGATCTTTCCGAACCTGAGGAGCGAAGCGACGAGTTAGTTTACGATGTCATGGAGCCTCGAACGGAATCAACGCGTTCATAGCTCGTCACTACGCTCCTAACTGAGCTTCGTCCTCGCTGGCCTTCGTCCTCGCAGTGTTAAGAACCTCACCTTCCCTTCCAATCCTTCAAAACATGCGCGGCCGCCTCCTTCTTGCTGACGACGTAAATCATCTTGGCCTTTCCGTCGGCGCTCAAAGCCCTGAGCATGGCGAACTCCGCTAAAACAGTCTTGCCGGAGCCCGTGGGGGCGCAAACCAAAGCGTTGGCGTCGGTCTCGAACAAGGCGTGGAACGTCTGGGTCTGGATGGGGTTGAAGGCCTTGAAGTTGTACAAACTCATGATGCCCTTGTTGCCTAGCGCGGTCACGGGGAGCGGTGACAAATCTAACAAAGCCGTGGGGGGCAACAACTTCCCGGGCAAGATCAAGTTCTTGAAACTGACAGGGATGATGCTCTCGCTGTGCATCCACCGGTCGCTGACCACCCGGATGAAGTAGTTGGGCGGCAGCGGGTCCATGACGGGGACGGAGAAGGTGACGAAGTGCTGCGACGAGCGTAGCGAGTCGTGTGGAGTTTGGAGTTTGGAGTTTGGAGTCAACGAGTTAGAATTACGTAGCGACGAAAGCGGCTTGAGCGCTTAGTCTATATCTACTAGGGCAGTAAATTACGACCGTAATTGTCGTATTTCCAGCTCGTCGCTTCGCTCCTCGCGACTTCGTACCTGGATCTCGCACGTGTCGACCCTGAGCATGAAGGTCTCCTGGTGCAGCAGCTCGGTCTGGTTGCAGTCCTCGACCATGATGTGGAAGAGCTGGGCGTAGTCGTGGACCTTCTCGTCCCACGTGAAGTCGGGCGTGAGCGTCAGCTCGATCTTGAGCATGCTCCTGGTGATAGGCTGGACAGTCGCCTGCAGCTCCAACCTGGGGAACTGGCTCACGAGCGTGTGCAAAGTCCTGCCCATCTTGGGCGCCCCGACGAGCTCGCCCAAATCGGCGGGCTTTAAGTCCACGTAGCGCTCCCAAGGGATGTCCTTCCTCTCGAGCTTCTTGGCGACGATCTCGGGGACGTTCTTGAACTGGCGCAGGGGCGTCTGAGACTGCCAGATCTTCATCTGGACGGACTTGGCGAAGCTCAGGCACTGCTTGGCGAGGCTGCGACGAGCGGCGAGCGTTTTAGTGGTGGAGATAGCGAAAGCGAAAATAAATAGGCCTGCTCAACTCGTCGCTTCGCTCCTCGCTGGGCTTCGTCCTCGTAACTACACTCACCTGCACCACCCGCGGTTCATGGCGATCTCAAAGAGGCAGCGCATGATCCTTCCGGCGGACTGCTGGACGTGAACCATGTCCGCCAACAAGGCGAAGCCCTCCAACTTGAGCTTGGAGATGTAGGCCTGGAGCAAAATGTTCACCTTGGCGGTCTTCTCCTCGACGGACTCCTTGACGGGGATGGGGACCTTGGTGGCGAGCTTCTGCAGCTCGAGCTTCTCGTCGGCCCTCACGATGAGCTGCTTGAACTCGCCAGAGAGGGAGAAGAGGCGAAGCAGCTGCGACAAGCGTAGCGAGGAGCGGAGGAGCGAAGCGAGCCGAGGAGCGAAGCGACGAGTTAGTATAAATTGCTCATAGTACGATGGTATGTTATGGTTACTCGCACGAATATCGCATTCCCAGCTCGTCGCTTCGCTCCTCGCGGCTTCGCACCTCGATGTCGTTCATGGCCGGCTTCAAATGCTGGTTGTACGTCTTCATCGACTCGTGGTCGATGTAGAAGTGGGACGACACCTTTCCCATGGGGGTGGACTGGAGGGCTCCCGACTTGCGGTCGTAGCGGATGAGCTGAGACTTCTCGAGCATGCACGCAGCGGAGTGCACGAGCTGACGGCGGTAGTCCTTGAGGTCGGGGTCATCCGTGAGGTCGGCGCCGTAGACGGAGGGGGATTTCAGCATGCGCACGTACAGGTACGTGTACGCGAGCCAGTCGACCGCCTCGTCGATTGACTGGATCGACCCGAGCACGACCTCGGCATTGAGGTGGTTGGGGAGGACCTTGATGAGCTGGGACTCGACTGGGAGCTGCAGGTTCATGAGCGAGAGGTAGTACTGGAGCTCCTCGTGGTTTGTGATGATGATGCCCTCTCCCTCGGAGTCGAACTGGGGACGGCCAGCACGGCCGAGCATCTGCATGATGTCGAGGGGGCTGAGCTCGACCCATCGGCCCTGCGAGGAGCAGCGAGCGTGTTAGTGACTCATTACGACAATAACTATCGAATTCCCAGCTCGTCGCTTCGCTCCTCGCAACTTCGTACCTGCTCGGGGTTGTACATTTGGGTGCCCTTGATGATGACGGAGTGGGCGGGGAGGTTGACTCCCCAGGCGAGGGTGGCCGTGCACACGAGCACCTGCATATGCTTGTCTGCGAAGAGGTCCTCCACGAGCTCGCGGTCGGACTTGGCGAGGCCGGCGTGGTGGATTCCAAAGCCGTAACCGACGACGTCCTGGAGGGCGGGGTTCTTGGTGGTCTCCTTCTCCTCCTCGAGAATCTCGCGGGAGGCCGAGTCGGGCTTGACGAAGAGCTCCATCTGGTCGCGCTCGACGGCAATGTCCCTGAGGGCCTTGGCCGTCTTGGCGCACTCCGCGCGGGAGTGGCAGAAGATGAGGACCTGGTTGTTGGCCTCGCGCTGCTGGAGGACCTTCTCGTAGCAAATGTCGTTGACCAGCTTCAATTTCTTGAGCGAGTTCTTCTCCGACACGCCGATGTACTGCTGCTGGAGGGGCACGGGCCTGAAGCTGTTGTCGAAGAAGAAGAGGCCGGTCTCGGGCTTGACGCGCAGGAAGGTGGCGACGTCGGCGTAGTTGGGCAAAGTGGCGGAGAGACCGACGATGCGGACAGGCTCCTGGCTCTGCTCGACCTGCCTGATGGTGCGGCCGACGATGGACTCGAGGACGGGACCGCGGGAGTCGTGGAGGAGGTGAATCTCGTCGATGATGATGAGCTTGACCATCTGGGTGTAGGAGCGGTCATCCGACTTACGGGTGATGATGTCCCACTTCTCGGGGGTGGTGACAATGACGTTGGTGTCCATGATCTGCTGGCGGGTGAGAGTGGAGTCGCCGGAGAGCTCGCGGACGGAGAGGCCGTAGGCCTTGAGGCGCCTGCCGAAGTTCTTGACGACCTCCTGGACGAGGGCCTTCATGGGAGCGACGTAGACTATCTTGAAGGCCTTGGCGTCGACGACGCCGTTGTTCATGTACTGGCCCATTATGTTGAGCATGGTCAGGCACGCGACGTTGGTCTTTCCGGCTCCGGTGGGAGCGCAAAGGAGCAAGTTCTCGGACTTCTCAAAGGCGGCGGGGAGCATCTTGGACTGCAGGCGGTTGAGCTTGTTCATTCCGGCGAAGGCCGGGTGCGTCCACTCGGGGAGTTCCGCGATTTCGATGAACTATGGGGTTGGGGGGGGGGTTAGAATTTAGGTGCGGGGGCGACAATACGACACAATAATAATCATCGTTCAGCATATATTCTCAGCACTCACCCTCTCGCCTTCTCCAGGGACGTTGCGGACGGCGGGGACGTGCACCTCCTCGTAACCGGCCTTCTGAACCCTCCAGCTGGTGCTGGGCAGGTTGACATCCTCGTTGGTCATGGTCCTGGCGCCGTCCTTGAAGGCGAGGCGATCCAAATCGAGGTTGTCCTTGTCGGACTTGTGCTTGGTGGAGGCGGTGGCGGAATTGTCACCAGTCAAAGACTTGAGCTTCTGGGCCTCGAGCTTTCCCTCCTCGAGACGCTTGTCGACATTCTTGCGCTCGAGGCCGCGGACGTCGTCCTTCGCCTTGAGGGAGTCGAGGAAGTCGCGGCCCTCCTCGGTGAGGGCGATCTCCTGCTCGGTTTTGTCACGGTCGGTGGCGGCGCTGAGCATGACTCCGTACACGATGGTCCACCTATCCCTGAGGAGCTGCTGCACGAGCTCGAACTTGTCGAAGCCCATGATGACGACCATCTTGTTCTGCACCTCCCTCGACTCCATGCTGGTGTCGGACATGCACTCGAGGACCGACTTGGAGATGGTGCGGGCAGTGTCGTCGTCGGGGAACTGGCCCTTGAGCAGGCGCTGCACGTAGAACTCGTCCACGGAGGCCGCCTTGAGGGCGGGTTGGTCGATATTGGAGGAGTCGGGGTTACCTGTGGTTTCGGATGAGACGACGTTTCCTTCGTCCTCGTCTTCGCTTTCGCTGTCGGAGGCCAGGATGGTTTCGCCGAAGTCTTGGTTTCCCTCTTCGTCTTCGCCATCTGTGG
>BLQM01000123.1:70589-87053 GCA_012489335.1 Triparma laevis f. inornata
ACCTGCCCCCCCGTCCTCCCAGGACCTGCCCCCCCGTCCTCCCAGGGCTGCCCCCCCGTCCTCCAGGGCTGCCCCCCCTTCCTCCTCCAGAATTCGCGCCCCCTCTTCTTCCTCCGGGACTCATACCCCCTCTCCCTCCTCCAGGAGCCGACCCCCCCCCTCCCTCCTCCAATGAGCGGCCCTCCTCCCGGGTGTCTCATTCCCCCTGCTCCTGGAACTAACATCGGTTGCGCAGGCTCTCCTCCCCCAAGCAAGCTCGTCCTCGGCGGGATCTTAGACACCCTCTCCCCCCCCGCTTCCGGGCCAACGCTCCTGAAGTCCAATGTGGCAGGAGCCTCCTCCGGTCGCATGTCCAAAACCTGGGCCTGAATCGTCGTCTGCAAACCCCCCGCCCCAGTCAGTCCTGTGCTTACTTTTCCGAACCTGCTCTTCCGTTTCGTTGCGGCGTTATCGAACGCCTCCTTTCCGTGAATGTTCTTCGAGCCTAGTTTACCCTTCAAGTTCCTGATCTCGTTGGCTTGATTTCTCGTCAAGTCCAAAGCCTTTTGGTACTCGGGATGTTGCTTCAATACGGCGTCTAGCTGATCCTGTGTGAGTCCACTCAAATCAGGCATGTTACTTTGCGATCCGCCGAACAACGGATTGCTGCTGAACTCCATGTGGGCCATTTCGATGTTCAAGTCCTTTTCGCTCATGACCTTCTTCGGCTTGCCCGACTTGGTCTTGCTTCTGCTTCTTGTCCTCTCCCTTCCTTCTTCGCCATCCTTGTCGTCCTCGCCGTCCTCGAAGAACTCGTCCTCCTCCTCCTCGTCGTGTTCTTGGAAGCGTTCGACGAACCTGCAGTGCAGATTGGGGAAGATTGCCACTACCAGCTCCGTCCAGATCACCATCATCAAGTAGAACAAACTCAAGCAGATCACGATCACCGTCAAATTGGCCAGAGTCTCGTACTCGAAGCTCTTGGGCTCCAAGAACTTACTCTCAAACATCAATCCGAAGATATTGACCAAGATACTGCATCCCAACAAAATCATCTCGACCGTGTTGTAGTTCCAGAAGTAGCCCAGCACATCCTGGCCGTCAAACCCTTCCATGTCTGCGTACACGTCAAAGCTCTTGACCGCGCTGTTCATCTTCCTCGTGGCGCCCAAGCCCTTCTTCTCATCGATCAGCTGGTTCACAATATTCGCCGTCTCCCTGAACTCTTGAATTACGCCCTCCCTCTCGCTCATGCTCATGAAGGGCTGGGCCCTGACCTGGATGTTGCTGGAGATGAAAATCGTCAAAACGATCATGCACATCTGGAAGGTGGCGTTGCTCCTGAACAAGAGCGCAATCATGGAGACACTGAACTTCCTCCCCAATATTACCAGCATCCAGTACCAGTGGCTGGGCTTGTAGTAGTAATACAGCTTGTAGTACCTCGTCCTGAACTCCCAGCAGTTAGGGTTCGTGGCCTTGGTATGCCCCAAATCCTGGGCCCTCAAAACCTGATCCTCCCTCGCCATCGCAGCGTTCTTCCTGTCCAACAAAATGGTGGCGACGAAAATGGGGTAGCCAACCGTGTAGATGGCTATGGCCACGCAAGCGTAAGGCACCAGCTCCATCTGCTTGCTGTCGCTCACGTAGCACTCCCAGTTGGTCTCCTACAGATTTTTGTTAACGTGTTAGAAGATCGTAGCGAAGAAAAAAACGTTTACACAGCTTTTCTTCCAGCTCGTCGCTTCGCTCCTCCCACCCTCTCACCTGCATGTACTGCTTTCCGTCACTCACGAGCTCCCCCGTCAAGGGATCCTCCAAAGTCTGCGTGCTGCAGTTGAACACCTCCAGCGCGGTCATGCTTAAGTTCAAGTAGATGTAGTACATGATGGCGATGCACACGCCGATGGTCTTGTCCTTGTGGCTGTGCCTCTTCTTCTTGTTCTTTTTGACGATGAACTTCTTGTGGAACCAGATCAACTTGTTGTAGAAGAGCACGACCGCCCACAGACCGATCGGGATCATCATGATCATCTTCCACTTGTCGTCGTACGCGATTTCAAAAACGCACTCGGGCGCAGTAATATTAATATTAAAGTTAAAGGCGCTCAGCCACGTGTAAATGTCCAATACAATCTGAGGCCACGGAGTCTTGGTGCTGCTGAGCAAGGCCAAGATCTGCAAGTAGTCGATGCCGATACTGCAGATGCCCATGTTGATCCTCTTCTTCTTCATGACGTAGCCGATGCTTCCTGCAAACGTCGCTCCTCCCAGAAGAATCGCGACGATCATCCACGGGTTGCTGGGGCAGGGGGCGCACTCGCCGTACTGCCTGAAGTACTTGATCCTCTCGCCATCGTCGCCCCAGCACTCGCGGTTCGGCACCTCCTTCCTGGTCTCCGGATCGGTGATGTAGCTGTGCATGGCGTCGCAGCAGAAGTCGCACTTCGATCCCGTGTAACCGTGTCCGCAGACGTTATCTCCAGCGCAGGCCTCGAAGGGAGCGCATGGAACCACGGAGTAGCACATTTGCCTGTGCTTCCTGACGTCCCAGCTCTCCCCGCAAGTCTCTTCGCTGGCCGGCCACTCGTACCTCCAGTAACCCTCCATCGCGGCAGGCTCCTCGGCGTACTGGGTGTTCAACTCGCAACTCGCTCCACCCGGGCAAGCGTCGCAGTACTCGTCTTCCCTTGTGAGGATCGTGCAGTTCACCGTGTCGACCCCTCCCTCCGGCAACACTTCGTCGTAGTCGCCGCAGAAATGCACGTCATCGCAGGTCTCGTCCAGAATGGTTCGCGAGAAGTCGTCCCACGACCCTTTGCACCTTCGACTTTCCTTCATGCACGGGGCCTTGCACTTGCCGATTCCAGATAAGGACTTCTCCAAATCATTGTTGCCGGGTAGAGTGCGGTCGATGCCCTGGTAGGCGGTGTCACCCTGCTGGCCGTAGGTGCCCTCCAAACAGTAGGGGATGATGAGCTCCTGGGAGCGGTCCACGGTCACGTTCTGGCCGGCCACGCTGACCTTCATGTGCTTCGGGCCGACCCTCATCCTGGGCGTCTGGCACCACAAGTACGGGTTCCCGCTTCCGCGCTGCTGCCAAATGGGGAAAGCGACGTCGCCAAAGGTCGGGGCGCTGCAAGAAACCCACTCGGTCCTGTTCAAAGCCTTCGTGTATACTTGCTCTTCCCCATCCTCGGCCATCCTCCTTCCTCCATCGGTGTCGGTGTCGGTATCAGCACCCTCTCCCTCGTCGTCGTCCTCCTCTCCCTCCCTGTAGAAGACGGTCTGGCCGACGAAGATTTTGATTTCTCCAGCGAGCTCCAAGGTCGGAGCGAAGTTGACGCCATGGATAGTGACAAAGTCACCATTCGCGTCGGGCCTAAGCGGACTCACATCCTCGATGTAGGGAGGGTCGTAGCTGAACAGTATCTCGTTGGCCTCCCTCTCTCCCACCGTCAACCTAACCGGAATTTCCAACCCGACTCCGGGAGGAACCCTCAAGTGAATTTCCCGGTGGCTGACGAACAGAATGTCCTCTGCGTCCACCAGCTCCGTGTCTCCGAAAAAGACCTTCTGAGATCCACTATTGGGGTCGCCGAAGTCCATGCCCATCAAGGCCAAGGTGTAGCCGCCCTCGGTCTTCAACCCGCAGCCCTCCTTACTATAAATTTCGCAGTCGCTGCCCAGCGGATTCAGCTCTCCCTCGCACGCGTACTCGTGAACGGTAGACATGACGTCGGCCTTGCACATGATGATCTTCTCCACGCTGGGCGGCCTGTAGTCCACCGATATGCCCTCGCTCTTCTGGCCGGCGACCACCAAACTCATGGTCAATGGCATGTCCCTCCTGTTCTGGCCCTCGGGAGCAAACATCTTGATGAACGTGTGGTTGAACTCCTGAATGACATTGACATCACCATCACCAGTCTTGGTAGTCTCATCGAAGTCCTTGGGGAAATGCTCTCCGTTCAAATCCACCGAATTCGCATCGTCCGGATCGTAGTTCAAGTCCTCAATCGTCACCTTGTAGTCCTTGCCAACTCCAAAGTCGCTACCGCGAATGATGATTTCCTCCCCTCCCTCCGTCCCAAAGAGCAAACCTCCCTCCACCGGCTTGATGGAAGGCGGGAAGAACTTCAAGCTCGACGAATCCTCGACGTGGCTCACGTTCAATACAAAGTCCGTCATGCCCTGGCCAGGGCCAATAACGACAGACAGACTGGTGTGCTCCCCACCAGCGATGTCAACGTCAATCCAATCTAGCTTCTCTCCGTCGGGGCTCTGCATGTACCCAACGGCCTTGCCCTCTCTGCCAAAGTATGACCCGCTGAGCGCCACCGTGGCTCCAGTGGTGTGAATCATGTTCGGCTCGATGGTGGCAATCTCAGGAGCGTAGTATTGAAGTACCTTGTCCTCCTCCTCCTTTGTAACGGTAACGCTCTGGCCGTCGACAGTGACGACGACGTCCTTGGGCAAACCCTCGCCGCTGGGAACAGACACCAACATGTTGGTGTGGCTGAAGTCCTTGGTCAGCACCTCTAGCTTGACATCGCCCATCATAACCTCGACCAGGCTCGGGTCGTTTCCAAAGTTATCGCCCGCGACGACCACCTCTCCTCCGGCAGTGTCGATGATGTGAGGCGTGAAGCTGTCAATTTTGGGGGGGAGGTACTTCAACACCACAACTCCGCCCTCTCCATCACTATAGTTGGGGTTTCCGCTCCTCAAAAGAATGACCTCGTTGACTTCTCCAGTTCCCTCGGGGATCTTACACATGACCTTTCTTAATACGTCGTTTTTGCAGAAGCCCGGGACTTCAGGGATTTGCTCTAAACTCAAGGGGTTGATGGGACAATCCACTCCATCTACGGTGATTTCCAGGTTCCTGACGGCGCTCTGGAAGAAGCACCCAGCGAGGGTCAAGTTCCTGTGGTTTAATGCGTACCCCTTTCCAGTTGTCTTGTACCCTTGACTGTGCGGCAAGTACTCTTCTTCCATCAATAGCTCTGGACTGCTGTCGGAGAAGTTCAACCTGTTGCTCCACAAATCTCCGACCTTGACTCTCACACTTCCGCTCATGCCCAGGTAGTTCAAAGTCACCCTCTCGTGATCCCAGGTCCAGGTGCCTTGCTCGACCTCGTTGACGTAAATGCTGGCGTAACTATTCCTTCCGAAGTTGGTTCCGCGGATGACGAGATCGGTCGTCATTTCGGTTCCGGTCGGGCCAGCAGGATCTCCCTCGATGTTTTCGATCGTGTCGATGTAAGGAGCCAGGTAATTAAACGCCAATTTGTTGCTAACTTGCTCGACGTTCGCCTTGTTAGTGTCTCCCACTTTCACCTTCAACGTCTTGACTTGACTTAACTTCACCATCTCAGGCAAGGTAAAGTTGATGACTTCGTGAGTGTCATTAAGCGGTGACGTGACCCCGGTGCCAGACAAACCCTTCATCATGCCCAAGGCGTCGATGGCGAACACCTCGTCGTCCATCCTCAGCTCGACATACGTGCCACTAACAGCGGAGGCCAGGTTCTTGCCAATGATCTGGTGCGAGCTCATTCCCTTAGTTTCTCCAGTGTGTTCATCTATCGAGATGATCTCGGGAGCAGCGTAATTTGTAGTCGCGTCGCTTAACTGACTGACCTGACTGTCAACGGCGACGAGCCAGCGAAGATCTTTGCCAATTCCCTCGCTCGTCTTGCACTGGATCTCGGTGTGGCTAGTTAAAGTGCAGCCAGATGCAGAGTACTCGGTCCCACTGGGGCCGTAAGTAATGTACTCGAGCTTGTCTTGGCTGTGGCCAAAGTCCCGTCCTTTCACCAAAACGACCTGGTCGCCGTTGGGATCGGCGTCGACCATACCCTCGATGCTGTAAATTTCGGGAGGGCTGTACTGGGTGGTACTCACCGTCGACGTCTGGCCGTCGATCTGCACAATCCAGTTGTGACCCTTACCGGTACCTTCAGTAGTGTAGCAAAGAACCTTGGTGTGATCCTCGATGACCGTGCAGTTGCAGTTCGCGTCTTTTATGGAGCACGGAACGTACTCGGCACCCCTAGGGCCGTAGCTCACCAAGTCCAACTTGCCACTCGTCGACTCTCCAAAGTTGTCGCCGTGGATAATGACCTTCTCCTTTCCGTTAGTGTAACCTCCAATCCTTGCGGGGGTGTCCTTTTCCCAAGCAGGGTCGAAAAAGTAAACGCTAGGGGGCTTGTAACTCACGTTCCCGCCGTACAGTGCGCTGTACTGTCCTCCAACTCTGACCTGGACTTGGTGCCCGAATCCAGTGCCGGGCGCGCCAACGCACCTGATCTTGCTGAAAGAGTTCCTCACGACGCAGTCGGTCGCCAGATACTCGGTACCGGTGGGACCGTAGGTCATGGCGGGGAGGAAGGGGTCCCCTGCCGGCCCAAAATTCTCTCCGAAGATGTTGATCTGCGACGAGCGTAGCGAGTCGCATGAAGATTGATGTTGCGTAATTTTACGAGTTAGAATTGTGTGGCGGTGATAGTGGCGTCGATATCTAGACTGAATCTACTAGCGCAGTCGAATAATGAACGGATTTAACGCATTCCCAGTACGTCGCTTCGCTCCTCGCAGTGCTTCACCTCCTCGCCTCCTCTCGTGTTGGCGGCGGTGGCTCCTGCGACGAGCGTAGCGAGTCGCGTGAAGATAGGAGCAAACGAGTTAGAATGAAGTAGCTTGAGCGTTTAGACTAAAGCTGCTAACGCCGCCTCACTCCTCATGGAGCCTCATTACGACCATAATTGTCGTATTGCCAGCTCGTCGCTTCGCTCCTCGCAGTTTCTCACCTTGGCCGGAAACGGCGCTCTTGATGCCAGCCGAAAGCGGCTTGATAATAGGCGGAGTGAACTTGATGTCACTGTCGTAGGTGTTGGAAGGGAGGCTCGCGATCGTCATGTAGAACTTCAGGTCCATTCCGATGCCGGGGGAGGACCCGCAGACCAATTTAACGTGATCTTCTTCGACCTCGCAGGATGCTGCGCTGTATTTCATGCGGTTCTGGTCGCCATACGTGAGCGCCACCCTATCGCCCTCGACTCCAAAGTTGGTTCCGGTCACGGTGATGGGGGTGGAGTCGTCCTCTTTGTTGTTCTTCAGATCGGTTTCGGAGGTCACGGACGTGATCGCCGGCGGGATGTAGCTGCCCTTCTCGCTGTAAAAGATTTCGCTCGACTGAACGTAGGGTTTGTGCCTCACTAGCTTTTCTTTCGGGTTCTTCGGGCCCACCCAGACCTGCCAGTGGAAGCTCTTTCCGTTTCCAACGGAGGAGTCGCAAGTAATCTTGGTTCCGCTTTCGAGGACCTTGGCTTGGGAGCAGGTGTAGAGGCCAATTTCTTCCACAGAGGGACCGTAGGTCACCTCGACAGAGTCGCTAACTTTGTAGTCCGGGAATTCGGAGCAGGCGGTTCCATCAGCTTCTTCGCAATTGAAGCTGAGGGGTTTGCAAACATCCCCGCAGCCCTTCTCCACGCCGTCGGCGCACTTCGTCTCGCACAGGCGATAATCAACTCCGAAGTTGGTTCCGGTCAAGGTGATGGCAGTTTCACCGCTGGTAGGGATCGCTTCATCATTTCCAACTCCTGTGATGGTCGGGGGGAGGAAGCTAGTTTTGTCATTGGCGACGGTAGACCAGGGTTGCGTGTCGGGAGCCTTGACAGTAATGGTCCATTCGTGGTCCGTTCCGAGACCAGGCACGGTGGTGCACTGGATTTGCGAGTTGAGAAGGGTAACGGAGCACGATGTAGCTGTGTAGACGACCCCGTCAGAGCCGACATACGTCGCCTCAACGATTGTGTTCGAGGATTTGGTAGTGTCTTTGGGACCCATGTCACTTCCGGTGAAGGTGACGATTTCACCTCCGCCGGGACTCAAAATCGTAGGCGAGACGTCTTCGATGAGCAGATCGTTGACATCAGTAACGAGAATTTCCACCGCGCTGGTGAGAAAGAACTCTTCAGTGGTGCCAAGTTCTTGAGCCTTCACTTCAATCTCGTATCTGACCTGGGTCTCGTAGTCAAGGTCCGCGCCAGCCATCATGTAGAGATTCCCAGTTTCGGAGAGGCGGAAGAGGGCATCGGAATCGACACTTTCAATCGTGTACTGGTAAACATTATTATCAGGGTCGATCACGGAGAGGTCGCCGACGAAAACGCCTCCACCAGTGTCCTCGGAAACGGTGAAAGAATGGGGCTTGGTGTGGGTGAACTCGGGCGATTCGTTCTCGTCGGCAATGAAAACCTCAGTTGAGTAACTTTCAGACAAGCCGCTGGAGTCGGTCACAGTGACGGAAATTCTGTACACGGACTTAGCCTCGTGGTCGATGGCGGCGTTGGCTTTCAAAAAGATCTTGCCCTGATTTTGGTTGAGGTCCATGTTTCCCAGTGTGTTAATGCCGAACGGCAGGTCATCGTCGGAAATGCCCTCCTCGCTGGAGATGGAGAATTGAAGCTTGTTGACGTCATAGTTATCCGGGTCTTTGGCAGTGATCAATCCGTCCAGGGGGACGTCGTTGCAACTGTTAGGATCGGTTTCGGCGCATTCCTTGAATATAAGCTCTCCGACAGATAAGACGCTTACGCCGCCAGAGAAGTCGAAGTAAGGCTTCTCGGGGGCGTCGGCCAGCTCCAAAGTGATGACGGCGAGGTCAAAAAGCGCCTTGCTACCTCCCCTTTGGGCTTGATCAGTAATGTCAAAGTAATCTGCTCCGTCCTCAATCGCCCGCCCGTCATCCCTTACTCCGACGGTCAGAGTAAAACTCGTATGTTCTTCGTAATTCATCTTCGAAACACCAAGGTTATTCACCGTGATAGCTCCGGTCCATTGGTCGATGGAAAAATCGCTGTTTCCTCCAGTCACAAGGAACCAAGCTAATTTGTTTTCGTCGTCTTCGTCTGTCGCTTCCAACTGGCCCGCTGCCAAGATGACAGAGCCGGACTCGGGATTCTCAAGGATTCCAGTGAAGGTTTGATCTTCGACAGTTGGCGCATTATTTGTGCCCCGAATAGAAATCTTAAAGGTGGCAGTGGCGGACGGTAAGCCGCCCTCGTCAGTTCCCAGAGCAGTCATGGTGAAGTTGCAACCTCCCATGTTGTTCAAAGGCTTCCCTTCGTAGGTAGCGGCCTTGAAGTCGTACTCGCGAGTCACAATGTCTTGTTCAATGGTAAATAGATCGATTTCGGACTCGCAGCACAAATCCGCATTACTTTTCTTTAAACAGCTTGCTAGGGGGGTAGCAGAGGAGACCTTGTAGTCGTGGCTAAGTACCTCGAGAGTGACCTTATCGGAAGTGCCAGGATCTGAACGGAAGTCAGGGTCGTTGACAGTGACCAGTCCGATTTGTTCGTGGGCTTTCAAACTTTCAGTGACCAAGAAATTGTGGTCGGCCAGGGTAGGGGCCTCATTGACGTTAGTCACGTCAATCTTGTACGTGAGCTTCTTCGATTTGGCCACCCCCCCAAGAGAACTTTCGGTTAATGAAGGATCGTCCTCTGCCTCGATCTCAACGTAGTATCCAGTTTCTACCTCGTAGTCCAGCTCCATAGTGGTGGAGAGGAATCCATCGTCGTCAATATCAAAGTACTGTTTGCCATTACCTCCAACGATGGTGAATTTCTTGCCGTCAGTCACATCGAGGTCAAGAAGTCCAATCGGGTCGCCCGTCACCGTTTCATCTAAGGCATTTTCTGGGACGGTCCTGACCTTCTTGTCGGACACTAGAGTCGGTCGCTCGTTGCAGTTTAACACCGCCACTGTGACGGTCTTGGTGTCGAAAAGTTGACCGTCAGTAACCTTGAGCTCGAGGCTGCGACGAGGGTAGCGAGTCGCATGAGGATTGGCGAGGATTGGCGATAACAAGTTAGTATTATGTAGCTGTAATAGCGTCGTCGATATCTAGATGGGGCAACTAGCACAGCCGAGTAACAAACGGAATTGACGCGTTGCCAGCTCGTCGCTTCGCTCCTCGCAGTTTCTCACCTGTAGGTCTTCGACTCCGGGCCAGTCTCGTAATCAATCGCCTTGTCGACGATGATATCCCAAGACGTTCTTCCTCCACCCTCGTCGAGCTTGTTCGCGACTACAAACGGAGTATCAGTGCTGGTCAGGGAAAGGAATATTTCCTGGTTGTTGTCGATCTCGGTGGCGCTGACCGATCCAATCACAGTCTTCGCCTTAGCGGGGAGGATGAGCTCGCCGGTACTCTTGTAGTAAGCCTCTTCGGCGCAGGCAGTCTCCAACACCTCAAAAGTGGAAGTTCCAGCATCAAACGAGGGGGCTTCGTTGACATTGGTCAGCTTCAGGTCAATGAAGAAAGCAGGGTCAGCGTAGGCTGGAGGATCGCTATTGTCTTTCAACATGACCTTAAGACTCCACTCCATGTCCGAGTCATCCTCGAAGTCGAATGGTTTTCCTCCTACGTTTTCATCTGTGATCCTCTTCACTTTAATTAACGCCTTCCCGCCCGTGTCTACTTGATCGACATAAAAATCGTCAGAAAGGTTGTCAGAACCGTCAGTCAAGTGAAGAGAGTAAGTGAGCGTTCCGTCGCTGACCATGTCGTCCTCGTCGTCATCTTCGCCAAGCGAAGTAATATCGCCTACAATATCGCCATTGGTGGTCGTTATCTCGGGGAAATAAAAGAAGATCTCGTCTTCCTCAATGAACTGTGGGGGAAGGAGGGGGGGGGGGGGCGTGTTAGAATAGTCAAACTATTTTAGCAACCACGAACCTTGTTCTCAAACCTTGTTCTCACCTCGGGGCTGTCGTTCAAGTTCTGCACCGCGACCTTAATCAGGTCAGTTTTAGCGGGAATCGTGTCTTCTTGGTTATCCGTCACCTGGATCTTGATGTAATAGGCGTCTTTCTTCTCGGCGTTGAATTCGATGTTAGAAGTCAAGCGGCCATTTCCTGAATCGATTGTGAAGGCGTTGTCCTCATTTTGAAGGAGCGAGAACTCAAGGACGGCCAGCTGAGCCGATCCTTTATCTAAATCGCTTGCGATGTCGGTGACGGGCTCGATCTGAATTCCGACGATCTGGTTCTCGTCCACAGTGTATTCAGTAGGTAAGTTAGTGTTGAACGTGGGCGGGTCGTTGATGTTTAAGAGTTGAATTGTGACGACTTCCACGTCGGTTGCATCAAACGTGTCGGTGACAACAATGTTCAGAGTATATTGGTTGTGATTTACGGCGTTAAATACGTAGCGCAAATCGACGTCCTCCTTGACAAAAATCTGACCTCCGCAAGGGTTCACTCCGAAAAGATTCGCCCCCGATCCACCGTCTTCTTCCTTGATGGAGAATGTCACCGAGTCTGCGGGGTCCTTGTCGATCACGCACTCCTCGAGCCCAAAAGTTCCAACCTTGGTGAACTCAGGGCTCTGCTCTTCGATCTCGAATTGATAAGAAGTTCTGAAATAGCACGGGAGATCCTCGCCTTTGTCCTGAGAGTCTTGGAACACGGGCGGGTCATTGACGTTCTTCACGACGACGGTTGAGGTGCAGACTTCGGTTTCCTGATTTTCGCAGACACCAAAAGCAGCGTCGAAACCGGCGTCGCAGCCATTGAACTGAACGTTGGCCTTGACCTTTATCTGAAAGCCTGCCTTGCAGTCGTTGAAATTGAGGGCCCTGTCATACTTGAGAGTGTCTCCATCGAATGAGAAGCCATCTGCGGTGATGCACGAAGGACGCTCTTCGCCGTCGGTGACGGGATCATCCGGTTCGAAATTTATGGCTTCAATGAAAGTGTAACCAACCAGTAAATTTTCATCTTCGTCTTCCGTAACCTTGACTCTGAGGTCGGGGTTCTCGATTGCGGAGTTCTTCTCGGCTAAGAACTTGAACACGAAATGCAAGGCGTCGGCCGTTGCGTGCGGTGCCTCGTCGATGGTTATCGTTTGGTTGCACTTGGTCCATTGCGTGAAGGGGAGGGCAATGCCATTCTCGCAGAAAAACCCGTCCTTGCAGTGGTCCCTGTTGACGCGAATATCGGATTCAACGTAGGTGGGGGTAGTAAAATATCCAACACCCACGTCAACGGGCACGCCGGTGCCGGTGGGACAGTAAACGGAGGCCTTTAATTTTTCGGCCTTTTCAGCGGTTGAGCCGTCGAAGTTGGCGCCACAGACGTTCTGTCTTTGGGAAGTAGATCCTTCATTGCAGTAGTAACCCTCATCGCATTCATCGCAAGCTTCAGCACCATTTCCTGAATAAGTGCCGGGGCTGCACTGTGCGCAGGACGCGGCACTGGGTTCGGAGTACGAGCCAGGTACGCAATTCATGCAAAGGTACTGGCCCTCTTGGCCGTCTGTCGACTGCCCAGCAGGGCAGTCCTTGCAGTCAACGCGATTTACCGCAGATATCTTCCCGGCTTCACAATTTGTGCAAGCTTCAGAGCCGCCAGACGAAGCGAACGTTCCGGGCTCGCAGTTAAGGCAGCTGCCCATGCCAACGTTATCGGCATATTTACCAACGTTGCAATTTTCGCAAGTGTTCGCCTTGGCACCGCTGAACTTTCCTTTGGCGCACTCAACGCAGGTTTGCGCGCTGCTTCCGGAATACTTTCCTCCAGGACAAGAGGAGCATTGCGGGGCGCCATCAGAGGCATACGTGCCGGCCTCGCATGGGGAGCAGTTGTCGGCTTCGGCCTCGGAGAAGGACCCTGCCGCACAAGCGTTGCATCCGTTGGGGGTACCGACGGCTGAGAACGTTCCCGCGGGGCAAACCAAGCAGGAGGAGGAGCCCGGAGTTGAGAACTTGCCGGATGGGCAGGAGGCGCACTCGGTGCAGCGCTCGGTACACTCGGTGGAGTCGGTGGAAGAGAACTTTCCAGCAGCGCACGCGGTGCAGCGGTCGGAAGCACCTCCGGGACTGTAAGTTCCGGCGAAACAGGGTTCGCAGGTGGCGACAGAGGCGAACTCTCCCGCAACACATTCAATGCACCCGCTAGGAATAATGACTCCTGAACAAGTGCTGCAACTCGAAGATCCGACGACTGCGTTTTGTCCGCTTGGGCAACGGTCGCAAACAACCGCACGGGTCGTGGAGGAGAAGTGGTTGAGGGGGCAGTCGGGGCATTCGGCCGCCGTACCACTCCCAGAGGCTTTTCCGGGGGTGCAATCGTTGCATTTGTCGGCTGCTGAGTCTCCAGACGCATACTTTCCAGCAGCGCAGTCTTGGCACGAAGAGGAGCCAATCTCAGAATCCCCCGTGTTGGCGAATTTTCCAGCGGTGCAGGGCAGGCACTGAGTCTTGATCTCCTTGCTGTAGTAGCCTCTGGTGCACGGCACGCAATCTGAGGATCCTGCATCTGAAGAGAAAGAGCCACCAGGGCACGCCGTGCATGAAGATGATCCAGCTGCGTTGGCGAAGGTTCCTGGTACGCAATCCGTGCATGTTGAAGCGCCTCCGAGGCTTGACTTTCCGATTCCACAGTCGAAGCACCTCTGGCTACGTTCATAAGGGTTGTATGCGCCGGCGGCGCAGAGCGTGCAGTCGCCCGAAGCGTCGTGCTCGAATCGGCTCGTACGGTCATCGATCAGGTAGCGCCCTGTGGGGCAAGCGCTGCAGGAAGTCGACTGAGTCGATGAGGTGTATTCGCCCGGTCCACAGATCGAGCACGATTGTTGGCCCTTGATTTGGTTGTACGTTCCTTTTTCGCACGGCTGACAAGAAGCCTCGGAGATTCCGCTGGTTGTCGAGTATTTGCCTTCGTTACAGAGGTCACAATGAGTCGCCGCTAGGCCAGAGAAAGTGCCTCCGGGGCAAGCTTGGCAGTCCAAGATGTTGTCATGGTCGCTAGCTTGGGGATTGGAGGAAAGGTCCTTGTTGTACTTCCCCGCGGCGCAATCTATACATTCGTCTCCATTCTTTTCGACGTTGGAGTACTTTCCCTCCTCGCAAACAACGCAGTCGGTAAGCTCGTCGTGACTCATACGGACAGTAGGTCCAACGGAGTTGTCGTTCCACGTTCCCTTAGGGCAGTTCTTGCATGCTATTTGACCCGTGGAGGCTTGGTATTCGCCCTGGCCACAGAGGTCGCAGGAAGCCTGTCCGGGTTGGCTGTTGTACGAGCCCGCGAAGCAGGCAGTACACTTCGAGGAGGAGGAATGAAGGTTTTTGTCGGAGCCGTTGTCTTCAAGGAACTTGCCCGAGGGGCAGTTGGTGCAAGATAAGCCGTTATTGGAAGTTTCGGAGTACTTTCCGGACCCACAAACGGTGCACTCGGAGAGGGATTTGAAACCGGAAGTGCCTGCGGCAGCAAAAGTCCCCGAAGGACACAATTTACACTCCGTTGATCCATTGTCATCCTGGTACATGCCCGTAGGGCAAGCACTGCAGTCGCTCTCTTGGTCGTGCCGGTTAGCATTGGTACCCGCGTCGTTGTTGTAAGTGCCGACCGGGCAGTCCTCGCACTCAATCACGGCCATGTTGGCCTTATCGTTGTAGCGTCCAGACTGGCAAACTTGGCAAGCCGTGGATCCGCTCGGCATGAAAGTGCCCACGGGGCACGGCTCGCACTCGGAGGGGGAGGAAGCGCCTTTGCTGTCGGTCGATTTACCGATGTCGCAGTCGGTGCACTCAATGGCTCCCTTAGAGGACCACTTTCCCACGGAGCAGCCGGAGCAGGCGTCGTCGCTGGTGGCAGCGGAGCTTCCGCCAGCATACTTACCAGCGCCACACTCAATGCACCTGTCCGAACCGGCGGAGGAGAACGAGCCCCTGGGGCACGCCAAGCACTTGTCGGAGGTGGAGGCACCGGTAGTAATGGAGTACTTTCCGGCGTTGCAGTCAGTGCACGCTGAACGACCAGTATTGCCGTTCCACGTGCCCGTAGGGCAGTCAGCGCAGAGGTCAATCTTGCTGGCTCCTTCTACGGCGCTGTACGTGCCCTTAGGGCAAGGTTGGCAAGACGTGGCGCCGGAATTTGAGTACTGAGGTGGGGGGGAGGGGTCGGGGGGGGTTAGAGAGGTGTTTTGGGTTGGGAATTTTGGGGGGGAGGCCTCACCTTTCCAGCCGCACAGAACGAGCAGCCCGGTTGCCCCGCGGCGGGCTGGTTCTTTCCAGAAGCACAATTCAGGCAAGCTCCCGCCCCCACAGCGCTATACTTTCCGCTGTTACAGTTTCTGCAGACAGAGGCGGAGGTGCCTGAGGGTAGGTGAGTGGTGTTAGTAGAACGCAGCAGAGTAATATGTTATATCGATAGTTCTGGGACTCACCTCCAGTGGTTCCGTAATACTTTCCCGCCGCGCAACTCGTGCAGCTCGTAACGCCGGAACCGCTATACTTTCCTGCCGCGCAAGGCGTACACGCAGAGCTGCCCTGGAGGCCTGTCTGGGCACCGTAACGTCCCGAGGGGCATGAAGTGCAAGACGTCGCGCCCTGGTTCGCCTGGTACTTGCCCAGCTCACATAGAGTGCAGTCGCCCTCGGCGTCATGCTTAGTCACGTCACTGGTGCCGTGGTTGTTGTACTTTCCGGGGGGGCATTTTTTGCATTCAGCGTTACCTGCGACGAGTTAGTTTAGAATGGTTCTTAGTACGAGGAGCGAGCGATACATCCTCGTCGCTTCGCTCCTCGCTGTCGTCGTTCGCTCCTCGCAATTTCTCACCTGTTGTGTCTTGGTACGTTCCTTGCCCACAAGTAACGCAGTCAGACAAAGCGTCGTGCTGACCTGCGGTAGAGCCTGGATCCGTAAGGTGTTTTCCTTGCGGGCAGTGATCACACGCCGACTTACCCGTTGAAGCAGCGTATTTCCCAGCAGTGCATATTTTACAATTCCACTCAGCAACGACGCTGTTGAACGTACCCTTCTCGCAGGCACCGCACCGCATGCCAACGTTCACGCCGGACGTGTAGGAATACGTGTACTTGCCGCCGCCGCAAACCTGGAGGTCCGTTATAGAGGGGTAACCGTCTCCTCTGGCCAAGACCTTGTTCTCGCTGTCGTCTTTCACGGACCAGGCTACCCAAGAATTATATATCTCGTTGTAGTAGGACGCCCACCTACCGCCGTAGTTGACGCCAATCCTCTGCACCCTGTGGTTGTAAACGGGCATGTCGTACGTAGCCAAGAGCATCGTCTTCGCTCCGGCTCCTTTAGAGAAACCCTGCGTCCACGAACCGCTCTGTTAGGGTTGTGACGGGTGGGGGGGGGTGGCGAGCGAACGGCGACGAGCGACAGAGCCAAGTCTCGCCATGTTAGAATTGTGCAGCATGCGAAATTATATATATATATATATTGCCTGAGCATATTATACTCTCTTCTTGGCTTCTCACCTTGTCGAACCTCACGCTCCCTCCCGCCGGGTTCCCTCCCCACCACCCGTTATTACAATTCCCTCCCCAACACAATCCCGTCTCCCCGAACAGTTTAACTCTGTAAGTTGATAGTCTCCTGTGAGCGTAGTTGTTTTCGATGATGGAGGGGGTGTAGTGGGTGTCGTGGTAGTGGGGGTGGT
>BLQM01000124.1:0-16996 GCA_012489335.1 Triparma laevis f. inornata
ATAACTATAACCATAACCATAACCATAACCATAACCATAACCATAACCATAACCATAACCATAACCATAACCATAACCATAACCATAACCATAACCATAACCATAACCATAACCATAACCCTAAACGCAATTTTGAATATAACATATTATATTTCATTTTTAAAGTTACACTTTCTTCGTAGCCGGAGAGGGATTCGACGCAAAAAGTTTTGTGTTTCTTGATGCCTCCTCCTCAATTGAAATTTCATTCAAACTCTTCTTATTCAACATCCCCTCCTCCACGTCGTCGTCCCTCAAAGCCCATAGCCATGGATCCTGCG
The DNA here is from genome assembly GCA_012489335.1 of Triparma laevis f. inornata. Taxonomy (NCBI): domain Eukaryota; class Bolidophyceae; order Parmales; family Triparmaceae; genus Triparma; species Triparma laevis. The sequence continues at coordinate 321 of BLQM01000124.1, forward strand.
CCGCCCTCCTCCTTTCTAAGAAGCTCCTCTTCTTTAAATCGTCGTAAATAAACTTCCCTCTAAACGTTCCAACCTCCTTTTTTCATCAACAACCTTCCCTGTGTTTTTATCAATGTCATAGTAGAAAGGTACGGCAGTGGGAATATTAACATCTTCAATATCGTCTACTTCAATTTCGTCTAAATGCATCAACAGGGCGCGTAACGTATTAGCGTGAGCAACAACTAGAACGCAGTCCCCTTCTTCTCCCTCATCAGCGTCCTGCAAAATAAGTACGAGGTGCGGAGCGACGAGTCAGTATAGAACACTAACACAACCAAGTTCTAAATCACTCTACTCTCATCCAGCTCTTGCTCACCTTACACGAATCCTTAACAATCGTATCCTCCCAAACTCCCACAACCCTTTTCTGCGTATCCTCCAAACTCTCGCCCTTCGTAATCCCCCCATCTCCCTTCAACTTCCTATACCTTAGATCGTTCTCAATCATGTCGTAGTGAGGATGAGATGGTTCCATGGATGGAGGACGTGCGAAGAAGGAACGACGCCATTTCATCACTTTTTCACGACCGAGACGCTCGCCGGTGCGCTCTTTTGAGAGACCTTGGAGGGCGCCGTAGTGTCTTTCGTTTAGTCTGGATGAGAGGGAGGTTAGTATTACAGGATGAAGACGTGTATAGTAATATATGCAATATGCCTCACCTCCAATCTTTTACCATATCGACCCACCCAACACCAGCACTCTCTAAACTCCTAAACGCTGTACTAATACTCCTACTCAACACACTTGTATAACACTTCCTAAACCTCAAGCCACAGCTCAAAAAAACCTGACCAGCTTCGGTAGCCTCGACTACACCTCGAGGGGTTAGGGCGACATCGCACCAACCGGTGAAGATGTTGGCGGTGTTGAATTCGGATTCACCGTGGCGCATTAGGATTACGCGGGTTGTGGAGGGTGGAGGAGGGGGGAGAGACGAGGAGGGCGAGGGGGTGGGGAGGTTGAGAGGGCGGAGGTGTAGGGGCGTCGACATGTCATGGTGGGTTTAAAGTTTGAGCGGAGGGAGGATAGGAGGGGTTTTACGAAGGCGAACGTGCAACGATAGATTGATATAAACATTATGAGTATGATTGTGGTGTAACCCATCTATTTATTAAGTGATACATAAAAATGATTTATCATGCTTGGCATACCTCTGGAGTGAAAACTCTTCTAGTCCAGTGTCCACAAACGTCAGTCTCGTCGTCCAGAACCTCTACAAGACCACATTCATCAAGGATACAACTTCTTCGTCAAGCGCGACAACAAGTACGCGCTTTGGAACAAGGCCCAGGCCATATCTAAATGCGCTTGGACAGGGCGAGGGGAAGGACATTAACCCCATTTACGACGAAATTAACTATATTTTTAAAACTAATAAAACAACATATTTAATTAAAAACCCTGTCGGTCCTTATTATACTTACTCGTTTTTTTATTAATCTAGCTTTCGGGAGGGTTGGCGGAGAGGAGTTGTTGAGAGTGGAGGTAGGCGACTACTGTGTTGTTTTGGTCGGTATTAATATTGGAGGGGATTAGATGTTGTATTTGTTGAAGACCATGTAACCAAGCATTTGAAGCCAGTCCGGGATCGTCATCAATTTTAGTTCTGAGCATTCGTGGAAGAAATATTCATCTATTCTTTGAGGTTTGTGAGGAGGAGATTGACTGGAGCAACGACAAAAAGCTGCTCGACTAATTAATGTTGATGCCGACGGGAAAGATATGGTGAAAAAATTGCGGCAGCTATGGAAGGCACCCTCGGCAATTTAACGCCCTCGGGGATATCAACAACCACAAGATTAACAGCGAAATTGCAGGCCCGATCTCCGACATTCGTAATATTTAGAAGGAAGATCACTTGCACAGCGAGCTCATACATTTGCTGTCTAGCCGTAGATTCATCCAGACTTATATCCTTCCCATCGTAAACCATCACTGCACCTCTATGTTAGGGTTACTCGCCACATCCTCGTCGATCCAACGCATCTATTCCACCCCTTCGTCGCCAACCTCAGCGCCATCAGCGTATCAACTGGAGCAAACCCAACGAAGTGTCTCTTAAACTCAGGTGTTTGCATGAATTCGTCGGTTTACTGAGCGGGAGGGGTGGAGGAGAGGAGTTGTTGGGAGCGGAGGTGGGCAACGACATCCGAGTGGTATCAACCTCGTTACCTTCGCTATCGTTTATGTAGAGGAGATCGACACTGTCTAGACTGGAGCAACGATGGAAGGCTTATTCACCAATCGTTCTTAACGTCATCGAGAAATATACAGTAGTCAAACTACTGCAGCTATCGAAGGCGCGTTCACTGATGCTCTCAACGCCTTCGGGGACATCAACAATGACGAGATTGGTGTGTTTGCAGGCACGCTCTCCGACCTTCGTAATATTGAGAAAAAAGATCACCCGCATAGTACGCGTATGCCTCTCCTCTAGAGCCTCGGCTTCTTAAGACTTATATCCTTCACATCGTGAACAATAATCTTGCCGCTCTCCACACCCTTGTTGATCAACGCATCCATCGGGGCCATCCAACCAATCGTCGCCAACCTCGGCGCCATCAGCGCATCAACCGGAACGAACTCAACGTAGTGCCTCCTGAAGTCAGGCGTGTGCAAGAACTGATCAGTCGCCGCAGGAGTAGCGGAAACTGATATCATAGTCGTCAAATCATCCGCCGGCGAGACGTCCATGATCTCCTCCTCTTTCTTATCATCCTCTTCTTCCGCTCCCCTCTGCCCACTATTTCCTCTGATGTTGGTCCTTCTTAGACTTGGAGGCTGCAGACTTGGACATCGTGAAGCGTAAGTTTCGAGAAATTGACTGCTAGACTTTCTCAGATTACTTCCCTCAAATTCAGTTTCATCAATTTTACCGTCTCACACGCAACTTCGGTGTCTGTTGCTCTTTCTACGTACAACCATATCATAAAAATCACGCCTTCGTCCGCTCATTACGCATATATCTACCCTGAAATAGAAATCTAGCCAATCCCTGATTTAGAATTCCTCCGATCCCTGATTTAGAATTCCTCCGCGGCCTCGTTACGCTTCACCGACGCTGTACTCATTCTACGCAGCATGACTGACTCGCCTCAAACAATCCAGTACGACTACCTCGTCAACGGTCAAAAATGCCTCCACTACTCGGTACGGCTCAGCCCATTACTTTCTCATCTCAGTCTCAATGCTTCATCGTCTCCACATCCGTCATCGTCACTTTCCCCTTCAACATCTAATCCCAACCCCCCCCCTTAACCCACAGTACATCGCCCTCCTCTTCGGAACCCTCTCAAAAACCCTAACAAACGCCGGCCAATCCCCGTGCATCGGCGTAATAATCCCCTCAATTCAAGCATCACTTGATCTATCACTAGGTAAAATAACAGGATTATATTTGATTGCGACTAGCACGAGTGCGGTTTGTTTACCATTTTGTGGGAAGGTTATCAATAAATTAGGAATAAGATATTTCGTAACACTCGTATCCCTCTCCCTCGCATGTTCCTGCTTTCTAATATCCTACGTAACCTCCTCCCTCGGTCTCCTCCTCTGTTTCTTCTGCCTCCGTTTCTTTGGCCAAGGTAATCTCTTTAACATTTCAATAATCTACATAAACAACTGGTGGTGTGCCTCCCGCGGCACCGCAATGGGTATAGCAGGTGCTGCTGTTAGCGCATTTTTGCTGGGATTGACGCCGATTATTATGATGAATTTAATTGAGGGGATTGGGTGGAGAGGTTGTTATAGGGTTTTAGGGGGGACGGAGGTTGTGGGAGCGGCGATTGCATTTATTGTTTGGAGGGAGGGGCCGGAGATATATGGGGTGTTGCCGGATGGGAAATGGAAGGAGGGGGGAAATAAGTTTAAAAGGAAAAACTCGAACTTAGTTGCTAAACAGAGTGCAACAGCGTTATCGCCGCCTAAGTTAACTAATCCGACGTTCTTAACTTACATCTTATCGGATCTTTTAATGGCGTTGACTGGAACGGTGAGAATTGCGAGGAGAGAAGCGACCTCCAGTCTAGATATCGCGCCACTAGGTAGCTTTCTAACTCATCAACTCCAAACTCGCTACGCTCGTCGCAGGCATTTTACTTCAACCTCCAACAAATTTTCATTGACAGCCCCAACATAGACGATTCAATCGTAACGATGATATACCCTATAATGGCAGGTATTGGCATTGTAGGTCGAGTGTTAAGTGGAAGGTTGATAGGTACGGAATCGCGGAATCGACAATTAAGGTGATCAAGCCACTTTCGTTCGCTACGTAATTCTAACTCGTTAACTCCAAACTTCACACGACTCATTGCGCTCGTCGCAGATTTATTTAATCATAGGGTCGTGTTTTTGAGCGCTTTAATCGCGAACGCTCTCGCGCTTTTTATGATCCCGAGTTTGAATATGGTTACTGTTTTTATTGCTGCGCCTTTGATAGGGTATGGGATGTCAGCGAGTGGGAATGTAAGGGGGACGGTTCATGCGGAGTATTTTGGGAAGGGGAATTTACCGAGGTTGCAGAGTGTCGCGAGTAGTGCGACGGTTTTGGGGAGCGCGTTGGGGCCGTTTCCTTTTGGCGTTTGTAGGGATGTTACAGGGAGTTTTGATGGAGCTATGTTTGTATCGAGCGCGGTTAGTTTGGTAGCGGCGGCGGCTGTTTGGAAGTGTGGGGGCAGGCCAAGTGTGGGGGGGGGAGGGGACGGAACGTATGAACTCGTCAATTTTGACGGTGAGGGTGATGAAGAAGAAGACGACGACGATAATGATGAAAATGATGTTTAAATAACGTAAAGCAATCTCTTCAAAGTACAACAAAATCCTATATCATTACAACTCCACCTCCCCAACCGGCATCCCATAAACGCTCCCCCCGCATTCCTCCCCCCTCCCCTCCGTCCTATAAAAAATCAAGCTAAACCTTTCCCCCTCAAATCCTGAGCGACGAGCGTAGCGAGGAGCAGAGAACGAAGCCAGCCGTGTTAGAAACTCGTAGCTTAGATAGCTACTTTCGCGTTTAAACTCCTTCTCATCTCGTCGCGTTCGTTTCTCTTCCTTCTCACCTCCCACCCAATGCGGCCACCTCCCATCAACCTTCCCCCACCTCTCCCTCGTCTCCACCTCCCCTACAATTCTCGGAGATAACTCCACGTGAATGGAACCTCCGGTGAATTCTCCAAGAGATAGTCCGTAAAAAGCACCGGAATTTTGACGATCTATATGAGGTGAACCTTTAAAGTTATGAGTAACTGCTACAGCCGTAAACCCAAAATCAGGATCGTGATAGTTGATAGCCTTCTCCGCCGCGTTCCAAAGTAGTTGATATTTCCTAATCTTTTTAACCGCGCTTGATTTATTCCTCGAACTAACATTTTCTACTTTCGTTAATATCATATAGTTCTCCGCATCAACAGCAACCCTCTCATCGTTTCCGTTTTTAAACCCCTCCTTCCATTCCCTCAACAACCCTAATAACTCATCACAAACAGATCGAGAAACACGTGCACCTGAAAATTTTAATACCCTCCTCTCACCTTCCCTCTCATACTTTCTTAATAACTCATTCATAACCCCTTCCCTTTCTACATCTAAATCTAATAAGTCTCCACCAAAATCTTGAACTAACCTTCTCCTTAAACCTGTAGTATTCCAAGGTTCTAATTGTGATCTCAACAAATTTGAATCTCGAGAACCCCAGGATTCACCGACGGTTTCGGGGTTATTCAGAGTCATTTTTATTGAGGTTTTCGGTAGGGAATTTGATATTTTTTTGTAAAGACTTGAACGATTTAGTTTATTATTCCATCTTAAATCCAAAACCTCTAATTTCACTAAATCACCTATTTCAGGTATCAACAAACTTTTATTACTCGATCTAAACATGTTAAATCTAAAATCGATCTCCTTTAAATTCATACATTCTAAAATTTCTGGATCGAGTTCAAGAAATATATTCCTACTTAAATTCAAACTCTCAAGCACCTTCAAATTACTTATACCTTTTAGGTGGTAGAGATAATTTTGAGATAGGTTTAATGAGACAATTGTAGTCAAATTAGAAGGTAAAGCTATTAAATCTTTCCCAACATATTCACCTTCATAATTATCATAGTCAAATAATATACTACCATGACAATCCTCTTTAATTTCACATCTATCTCGTTTTCCTAACCATTTCTCTCTCATATCACCTTCAATCTTTTCAAGCAATGATATTAATGGATTGGAAAGTTGTGAGGGTAGAGGAGGGGAATAAGCGGATCGATGGAATGTACGGGGAGGAATATTATTGGTTAAACGGGTTATTATGGCGCGGGAGGATTTTGAACCTGTTATTTCTTTTGAAGGGTCTAGTACGTCTTCGGATTCAGTTAGAGGAGGATGAGCTTGTTTTTTTGCAAGTTTACGGAGGGCTTTTTTTAGAGCGTTCTTTGAGAGACCGGGTGGGAGAGAAGAAGGATCAGAGGCAGATGAGGAGAGGAAAGATGACATGTTATTGAGAAGGATGAGAAGCGGAGCGTTTGGTTGATTGACAACTGTGAAATGAGGAAGAGACAGACGACGCTGATAGCGCAATATTTAGATTGCCTTAAATTCAATGTACCGTAAGGTAGTGTTGCTCGTGACTAATGATACTGCTCTTCACGCCTTATTAAGGAGGGCAACTAGGCTGGAATGAACAAGAGACGTAAATTGAGGACGGTGGAGCGGCTAAAAAATGTGGATGGGTGAAATGGCTGTGAAAATTGTCGGTCGATTTTGAAGTGGTCAGTTAACCGTTAACGCAATGGAACCTCTCTATGCACAATTTAATACTGTGTGACTACGCGCGTATCTCGCTAACCTTCGATATCTACCACAGAAACTATATTTTGCACAATCCCGGAGGCCAACAAAATCGGTCTCATCCCCTCCCAATCTCACCCCCTCCATTCCCCCCCAGAACGTCGCCATGCTCTCCGGTTTGAAGTTCGGCAGCAAGAAGCGTAAGGATCCACCCTCTTCCTCCTCCTCCTCCTCCAAAGACGACCAACCCCCAACGTCCAAATACGCCAGTTCCGGAACCCTAAAACTCCCCACCGGCGGTCTCTACGATCCCAAAGCTCCCAAACCCCCTCCCAAATCCGCCCTCCCATCCTCTGACAACCAAAAGGCCCTCCAAGCCTTAAGAGGCAACCTAAACTCTTCCACCCCTTCCACTTCCACTTCTTCCACCTCCGACTCCTCCACCTTCCTAAACCTTCGCGCAAAGCCAACCGCTCAATCCCAAGACCTCCGTCTCTCCCAAATCCGCCGCGGCACCCTAAAAAAATCTGACCACCAAAAAGAGTACTCCCACGGTGGTAGCGCTTTAGGAGGAAAAAAGGGACAGGAGGTTGAGGAGAGTGATAAGACTTTAAAGGATTTAATTGAGGAAGAGAAGAATGCTAAGAGTATGGACGAGGTAAGATAATATAAAAAGTGGGTCTATTGTCTACATATTTCCAATTTCCGTGCAGAAACATTAACAAAATAAAAACCCAGATTTTCCTACGAAACCTCAACCGCGCAGGTTCCCGCTACAAAGGTACTGACGGTACTCTCTCTTCTAAATCCGGCGACGCCGCAGGCGGTTTCGACGAAGACCATCAAATCGACATGACAATGTTTACTGATAAAAAAGATAGGGTAACTGATTTAAAAAAGTGGGAGATTGAGAGACAAGAGAAAGTTAATGAATTAAAAGGGATGAAGAAAGTTGAGAGTAGATGTTGGTGGTGGTTAGGGTCTTCAAATTTTTCGGAGGAATTGTTGATATATTCTAGTGAGAATTTGAGTGTTATTAAAACTCCGGGGAGTAAGAGTATTGTTAGAGGACAAGTTTATATTGTACCTGTTAAACATTCTAGTTCTTTTGTTGAATGTAGTATAGAAGTATGGGAAGAATTAAACGTTATTAAAAAAAGTTTAAATAAATTATGGAAAAGTCAAGGTATGATTTCGCTCGAAGCGAAGTGACGAGCTATAAATTATAGCGCTCTTACTTCGGCTGCGCTTGTTCGTTCATTCTACCATGTGAAGTGCGCTTCGAGCTTGCCTTTACCTTCGCTACGCAATTCTAACGCCATCTACACCAATCGTGCTTCCTTGCGTTTCGATCATCTTAGGTAAAAAATGTATCTTCCTCGAAACAGTCCTCCAAAAAAAAGGAGGGATATATCAAACGAAAATTGAAGCTGTACCGGTTAAGAATGAGGATTATGAAATGTACTTTAAGAGTAGTTTAAGGGAGATGTTGGATGAAGATGAATTCAGGTGAGCAACTGCTGCGTCGTCTCAGTCTCTTCGCTTGTAGAAATACGTTAATTTCCCGTTTGTCGTGACTGCAGCTGCGTATTGATTATCACAGTCAACGGTTTTGACGCCACTAGTAAACCGCAAGTAAATTTCTAACTCGATAACTTCAATCTTCACGCGACTTGCTATGTGAGGAGCAGTAATACGTCTAATAAAATTATAGATCTGAGTAAGAAAAAGGGGGGTTCGAGGAATGCAGTACCTAATGGGTTTAGTTATTTCTGCGTAAACTGGTTGAGTGCAGGGAGGGAGGAAGGGTACGCGGTTATGGTTGAAGATGATTTCAGTTTTGAGCAGGATTTCGGTCTGGATGTTATTAGCGGGATGGAGGTGAGATGAGACCTCAGTTAGGAGCAAAGCGACGAATTGAGAACGTATTTTGTGCGGCCGCGGGCTTGCTTCGCTGATATTATTTATCTAATCTCTTAAGTTACTTTCTTCTACTAATTTCTAACACGACTCGCTTCGCTCGCCGCTGGGAGCAGGACGTGGAGAGGTTGAAATTTAATAGGAAGAAGAAGGACGAGGAGGGAGATGGAATGGACGTGGAGGAGTTTAGGGGGTATTGGGATCAAATCAACCCGTTCAAGTAAAAAGAGTTTGAAAGTGGCTTTTACATTTCTAAAATAATTGACAATTAGAGTTTCGAAGCTTCGCTTTTAATCCTACTCTCAATCCTCTTCCCAACCTCAGGTACCTTCTTAACCCAACCCTTCAATATGTCATCACCGCACGCAGCGTACATCTTTTGAGCCTTATCCTGATCAGTTATACCAGCGTCACGGACTTTGTCTTCGCAGGATACCATTTCACGTTGTATGCGTTGTTGCATTTCGCCGATTTCGGCTTGAACTATTTGACCAGTTAATTGGGTTATAAGTTGACATTTTTGGACGCAGTTTTCGAGGGTGGAGGGGGAGGTGTGCTTGTCAAAGCAGGAGGCGGCGCAGAGGTAGGATTTTTTTTGGAGGGGGCGGATAGTGCGGACGGAGAGGGTTTCGAGGGTCGAGTCGACGACGGTTTGGAGTTGGTGTTGGACAGTTGAGGACATGGTTGGAGTTTTACTGGGGTGGAGGTTGGGGTGGAGATGGGTTAGAGTGTTTTGAAGTTCAGCATGATGGCCAAGGACGATGGGATGAGGGACGACGCACATGAGTACTACAACCCGATCTCTCTCTAGAAGATCAATAAGATTGCACAAGCGTTTTCCTCACAAAGTTTTGTCAAATGCGGCGTTGTATACGTGAGGGTAGAAGTGACAAGAAGATCGATTTAATGATCGCGAAGGGAGCGGGCGACGAGGACGAGCCTATTCGAGGATGTTGCCTAAAATGTTGTTGTAGTGGCTTTCAAAGAATTTCATGATGAAGCCAGTCGCGTATAGCATTAGTAATGCCTAGATATGTTCGTTCTATCGTTCGTATACCCCGTACTCTTCAATCTCGGCTATTGATTTTTCACAGCCATTTTTCACCCCAAAGTAAACCCATACTAGTGTACCCAATCTACGCCATGAATCGCCCAAAGTCACCTGAGCACACTTCCATTCATAATGATATTGCCTTTAAACGTTTGAAGACCAGCTTGGAGAACGAAGAGAAGGAGGATCCGACTATCGAGATCACGGCCGTGGCGATCAAGATGAAAACATCGACGACAACATCAACGATAACATCGACTACACTTTCTGCTACCCCTCCAAATACCTCCGACTTTCTTAACACGAACGATTTTACACGTCTCTTCATCCCCTTCGCCCACACAGACACGCTGATGAAGCTACGCCTCACCTCGAAAACATGGAAGACCATAACCGACATTCACATCGACAACGGCATCCAAGCCGGAACGTCAATGGTCCACGACGGAACGGATACCGCTTACGGAGCAATAGATGTGTTCAAGCGGAAGCTCATAACCCAAGTTTTCGTCCATCATAATGCTACTAAAATTGGAACGCACGCTTGTATGCACGTCTCGAACCTGTTGATCGTCGATATCCCTGAGGGCGTTGAGAGTATTTCGATGGGTGCATTCTGGTGAGAACGAAATAAACAAATGTCCCGCACAAATTGCATTCTAACACAACTCTCCGCTCTCCCCCACTCGCAGGGGCTGCATTCACCTAAAACAAGTATCCTTCCCCTCCACTCTAAAATCAATAAAATACCGCTCCTTCCGCAACTGCTCCGAGCTCAAAACCGCCTACCTCCTCCACACGAAACTCGAAGAATTAGGTTCCAACGCCTTCTTCGGTTGCAAAGACCTTCAAAGTATGACGATCCCTCCCTCCCTCAAAAAATTCGGAAGTAACGTCTTCGAAGAATGCTACGGCTTGGTTTCCTGTGAGATGCGATCTAAAACCTTCGACAACGATGCGGTTGTTGCCTACCTCCGCTCAATACAATCCGCTTTCCCCACCGACGACTTCATGCATACGAACGATTTTAAGAGGCGCTTGGTCGCCTTCGTTTCGGATGATACATTGATGGAGCTAAGATCGACGATGAAGGCGTGGAGGGTTGTAGCGAAGGAGGTTTTTAATGAGGGTGTGGCGAGTGGCGCGATGATGGTTTGCGATTGAAATGATATATGATTGAATATAAGTGAGGAGGAAGCTGACGTTCGACAGCAGAGGCTTAAGCTCATAACGCGGGTGATCTTCTCTCTAGATATTACTAAGGTCGGAAATTTTGCGTGCGCCTTCTTCACCAATCTCGTCGTTGTTGATATCCCCGAGGGCGTTGAGAGCATTGGTGAATTTGCCTTCACTTGCTGCTATAGTTTGACTACTTTATCTTTCCCGACGACGTTCAAGTGTATTAGTAAACGGGTCTTCGATGGTTGCTCCAGTCTAGAGAATGTCGATCTCCTTCACACAAACCTTCAAGAATTAGGTACATGCGCCTTCGTAGGTTGCTACAAACTGAAGTCTATAACGATCCCGGACTCGCTTCAAAATCTTGGTGAAAGTGTCTTCGATAACTGCCACAAGCTAGCCCCCTTCTTCGACTTTAAAATGGAAAACGACACCGTCGCGGTAGTCGCCTACCTCCGCTCCAAACAAAAGTAAAACAACTCTTAACACCCTTTTGCAAGTTCAAAACACCCAACTTTATTTATACTTCTACATTCCCGCCAACATAGAACGGCGCGAAAGGATGCCCCGAAACCATAAAGTCCTGAATGCTCCTCGGGAGATGTCTCAAACTTGCGAGAAGGTACTTGGCGTCGGTGCCGACCATGCGCTGGCCCGATTCCTTGTACAAAGACGTTCTGAAGCATATCTCCGTCACGTTGTGCGCTCTCCACTCGGATGCTTTCGAGCCTGGTGTCAACGAGTAAGAATTGTGTAACGTTTCGCTCCTCGCTGGGCTTCGTCCCCGCAGTAACCCTTTCTCACCTTGAATGGACTTAATCTTCATCGCGGAAAACCATCCTACCCCGTAACCCCCCTCCAGAGACTGCCACAATGCTTCCACTCCATCTCCAATACCGTCAACCAATGGCGTTCCGTGAAACGACGGGTTAACAGTACACACGTTGATGCCGAACGTGCACAATTCGTTCCTCATGCACGTACTCGCGGCTTCCAAAGCGTGTTTGCTACCAGCGTAGGCCGACATGAACGGGCTCGGGACGAGTCCAGCCATACTTGTAACATTAATGAGACTCGTCTTCTCCCCACTCTCCTTGAACTGCGCTTTGAAAATGGGCAGAAGCGACTTTGTAACCCTTAAAGCTGCGACGAGCATAGCAAGTCGCATGCAGATGAGTGTTAACGAGTTAGTATTGCGTGGCAGCGATAGTGTGGTTGATACATAGACTGGAGCTACTAGCACAGTTGAATAACAACCGGAATTGACATATTCCCAGCTCGTCGCTTCGCTCCTCGCTGTTCCTCACCTCCGTAGTAGTTAACCTCGATATCACGCTGGTATGAGAAAGGCTTGCCCGGCGATTGCATGACGGGGATCATGTCGATCGTTCCGGGAGAGCCAACGCCGGCGTTGTTGATTAGGCCGTGGAAAACGCGGCGGATGTCAGAGGGCTGGGATAAATATATGCGGACATTGGTCGCGGCGGAAACTACCGCCTGCAAGGAGCGAAGCAAGTCGCATGAGGATTGGTGTTAACGAGTTAGAATAACGTAGCAGCAATAGAAGCGTCAGTGTTGAAACTGAAGCTAATAGTGCTGAATTTCGAGAGCAATTGACACATGCATAGCTTATCGCTTCGCTCCTCGCAGTTTCGCACCTCCTCATCGGTCACATCGCATTTAACAGCGATGACCTGGTTCGGATTCGAATCAGAGTTGAGGGAGTTTACGCGTTTGCACCCGGCGTCGGAGTAGCAGTAAGCGAAGACAGTGAACTGCTTCTTGCTCGTGCGCAGGAACTTGAGAGCAAGGTCGTAGCCGAAGCCGGTGTCGCAGCCGGTGACGACGATGATGTGATCCGCGTCGGGCGGGGTCGAGGCTAGCGAAGCGACATTCCTGCGACAGCGATGAGCTTCGAGTTAGTATAGAATGATCTGAATATAAGGAGCAGGGAGGGGAAGTTGAACGAGGAGTTTCAATATGAGCGGTGTTTTCGAAGAGCCTATTAACTATGACGCCTTCGTAATCTCGGAGAGACGAGCGACGAGCTATTTCTCGCTCTGAGTTTTATTTACGTCGCGTTCGTAAAATCTCGTCGCTCCGCTCCTCACTAGTATAGAATGCTCTGAATGCTCGTCACTCCTCTTCTCCTTGCGGCTCCGCACCTGTAAGACTGCTCAACAATAACGAAAGGAAATCGAAGAAAGATGAGGTAGATCGGCGCGCACACGGCAGAGAGCAGAGCGAAGAAGCTCCAGAAGACAGTGTAGACAACTGCATCGGCGATGGGCGACCAGTGCAGGAAGTCGTTGAGCAGCTGGAGAGGGAGGGGCGGGCGAAAGGGAGTGTACTGCGGGAGCTTGGGCTTCACGCCATGGTGGGCAGACGCGGGTCTAGAGCGCGAACGAGATCTGCGAGCTGTGCGATATTTTGGGTTAGTCAATAGTCCAAATGAGGACATCGACGAGATTTTCAAACCTCTTTTAAAATAATTAAACGCCCATTCTATGATGTAAAAATAAGCTTTCACGCCTTTAATATGTTGTGAATCTTGACTTGTCTTAAAAAAACTCACGAGACATGATATCTCTGATCTCGAGTTGACACCAAAAAATGATGAGCGATCTTCCCTCTTTTGATCTTCGAGCAGTTAACCTTGGTCCAAAATTGCCCCATCTACGCCTATATTCCCTCCATGCGTTTCTTAAAGACAGCAATCCTCCTGCTGAGCATTCCCACATCCGTCGCTTCATCCCATTGCCATGAAAACTGCCTTCAAAGCGCTCGACGCTGCCTGAAAGTTGACGACAACCTCATGGTGATCCGATCCTGCAAGAGGGAGTCAGCGAATTGCCGTGACAGCTGTCGCAAGGCTGGGCATGATGATAATCCCGTGGGCTTACCCGCTCCCCTGCCTTTCCCCGACAAGCATGTCCCCGGAGCTATCCTTCACCAACATGAAGGCGCTGCAGGGTTAGCCCGTGTCGGACAGGATGGAGAGACCCTCCCCATTCTCCCAGTCGGATACTATCAGTACACGATCAATCAGCCCCATGATACTACCCTCGCCAACGAGGAGGTCATTCACTCCATGAGCCTTACCGCTCCCTATGTCTCCTCTGCTTCTCCTGACCAAAAGTGGTTCGACGACATGGACGCGTTCCTGGACCGGGCACACGCCTTGAACTTCCTTGTTCACTTCCAGCTCATCGCTTTTGAGACGCTTGACAACTCCGACTCCGTCATGGCGAATATGACGGTCCAGATCAACCACTTCAAGGATCACCCTGCAATCTTTGCGTGGTACCTTGCTGACGAGCCTGATGGTCAGGGCATTGAGCCTTCTCTCCTCCAGCCCAAGTACGACTTGATCCGTCAGTTGGACCCCACAAGGCCCGTGAGCATGGTCTTTTGTGCCGGCGGAGCTGCCAACTACCTCTCAATGCTCGACCTCATCATGGTTGACCCTTATCCCATCCCTGGCTCCCACGCTGCCACCGTCGACGACACTTTGAAGTCGGTTGCGGTCTTGGGAAAACCCATCATGATGGTACCTCAGGCATTCGGTGGCGGAGAGAACTGGTCTCGTGGGCCTAGTATCCGCGAAGAGCGCCTCATGACCTACCTTGGACTCCTCAACGACGTTGTCGCGATCCAGTACTTCGTCCGATCTACTGGTGCCTTCCCGTACGCACCCAATGCGTGGAACGAGATCCGCAAGGTTTCTGGCGAGATTTCGATGCTCACTTCTGCTTTGGCCGGTGGCACTCGCATCAAAGATATCACCGCCGACAACGATAACATTTCTGTTGGAGCTTGGACGGACCGAGATGACTCCGTCGTCCTTGTTGTCGCCAACATCGGACAGGAAGGTCTCAAATCCAGCGGCATGTTCACCGTCGAAATTCCTTTCGCTGATGCTGACTCTGTCATTTCTCAGTTCGAGGATAGCGAGAGCGTCGACTTCTCTTCCGACGGCAAGACCGTGACGATCATGGACTACCTTCGCAACTACGACACTCGCGTCTACAGGATTGAGAAGACCAAACAAACAAACAAAATCACCGACGACGACAACATGGTCTACAACCCCTCCTTTGACGTGGCTTTAGTCCCAGGAATCATTGATGGAAACTACGTCTCTCCTGGATCCGACGACGGCGCCACCTTCGCGCAGGACGGAAGAATCTCTACCAACGGTAGGAACTCCTTGCGCCTCAGCAACCCCGTTTCTGACCAGGGCGCTGGATTTTCCATCGCCCCTTACACCATTGGGGATTGGGGCCACGGACTTGACGGAAGCTCCAAGTTCAAGTTCTCCGTCAATCTCAAGGGTGCCGAAGGAGGCGAGGAGGTTACATTCTCCTTCACCAACACTATCTTCGACATCGACGAGGCGCAGGTCGTAAAATTGACGAGCGAATGGCAGGCTTTCGAGCTCACATTGACCACGATCGAGGAACCGGTCTGTCCCTACGGATGCCGCAGTTGGTTGAGCTACGCTTTAACCACCGCCGGTACCGTTTGGCTCGACGAGCTCTCGCTTGTTGCGGCTTAAAGCTGGTGGAAGGGGGGAACAGAATGGTGGAGAAATCGAAAGCAAAAGTAAGATTATGTTGGATTGAACGAACCCAGGTAGACCCAAAACCAAATGGACGAGGATGGGCGCGTAACACGCGATAAAGGGAAGCAACAAGATAAAGAAGAAGAAGAAGAAGAAGAAGAAGAAGAAGAAGTAAAAGAAAGAAGAGATGATTTAAATCAAACAGTATATTCACAGTGTTTCAACAGTGTTTCAACATTACTTAAACACCCCACCCCACCTACGCGCCGTACTTTTCTCGATAAAAAGCCACGCGCTCTTGAAACCCCTTCACCCCCCCCGCTGCGACGTCCTCCTCATAACCCTCCACCCCCAACCCCTCCCCTCCCTTCCCTGGCGAGATACTATCCCTAACAGTCTGCACCAAATCCCCCTTAACCTCCTTCCACCCCTGCTTAACCCCCTCCCTAATACCCCCCCTGACCGCTGCGAGGTCGTCCTCCACCTTCCCCACCTCGTCCCTCAAATCCTTTAAAATCCTCTCCGTCTCCTCGTTCCTCAAAGTCAGCACCTTTTCGTTCTCGTACCGCATCCGTTCTAAACGACTAACAAAATCGTCGTACTTCTCGTCGACCTTGAAGTCGATTTGCTTGTGGACCTTACCGAGTTCAATTTCGAACTCGTTCGCCCTCTCCTCCCTAACCCAGTTGATCCACTGATACCAGCTGACGACTAGCTTCATCTTGACCATCTTGACCACGACCCTTCTCAAAACCCTCATCGCGATAAGTCTCCTAGTCGCGATGTCCCTCCAGAAATGAAAGTACGAGTTTCGCTTGTACATTGCCCACCGGTGGCAGACACTTGAGAAGATCTCGCAGCCGAGCTTTTGGGACGCCGTCAAGGTGGAAGGATTGATCTGCTTCATTGTCCTCTCGCTCGGGCTTTGCGTGACTCGAGACAAAAGTGCGGAGATGTTGGAGACGTGCTTCCTCGAGCTCTCCTTCGTCCGCTCGATGGTCTTGGCAGCCGACCTCTCTATTCCGGGGCTGTACCAGTCAGGAGATTGCGGTTCCGGCTGGGGGGGAGGGGGCGGTGGCACGGAAGGCGGCGGGTGCCTCATATGCCTCTGGCTGAACTCAAGCGTCGACCAC